>PVHP010049934.1:0-11993 GCA_004024765.1 Zapus hudsonius
TTCTTTCTTTCTTTCCTTTCTTTCCTCTCTCTCTCTCTCTTTCTTCCTTCCTTTTCCTTTCTTTCTTTCCTTCCTTTCTTCTTTTTTTTCCCTTTCCTTTCCTTTCTTTCTTGTGCTGGGGATTGAACCCTGGGCCTTACATATGACAGGAACGGCAAACGTCCTACCACCGAGCTTCAGATCAGCTGTGTGTTGAGGATTCCTTCAGGGCCACCCACCTCCAGCCCTTGCCTTGGAGATATTAGGAAGGTGAAGGGCAGGGTTCACATACACACGTAGTGCTGAAGGCTCCAGAGGGGCCTCGCTATTATCTCCACCCCAGATGCCATCCAGGCCGGACAGAAGGTCACCTCCCCCTCCACTCGGAGGAGTGCAGAAAGGAATCCCGAGGGTTGGGCTAGCCGAAGGTTCCCATCTAGGCCAGCAGAAGAACCCAGAATGCAGCGGGAGCAGGGCTGAGAGGGGGAGGGTCTGGCTCCCACGGAGGCTCCCTGGAGGAGGAGGCAGTGCCAGGGCAGCTTTGAAGGCGGTGGGATTCAGGTGAGCCGGGAGAGGAGCCCCTAGCATTCCCCACGGGGGTGGGGGGCGGACAGACAGGGTGGGCAAGAGGGGCTGCGGGTGGGCTCCTGGGCCTGCAGGCTGCAGAGACTTCTTTTTGCGTAGTAGTACAGACAGAATTGGCCTCAAATCAGGGAAGCCCTTGGCGGGAGCCGAGAAGGCCCATTGTAAGGGTCTGGCCTGGATGAAACCAGTTTTTCTTTTTTTAAGGGATGGGGGTGGGGGAGCTAGTTCCAGGAATCCCTAGTTCAGGAATTCAGGGTCTCTTGGCCAATGGACAGAGGTGAAGGTCAGACCCTCGGATGGCCTCCTCCCCTCTCTCTTCAACCCAAGTTCACCTGCAGACTTGGTTTATTTCTGGAGGGTCTGGGGGTGAGTGAGGGTGAGTGTGGGGAAGCCCTGGAGGGAGCGTTCACACTGAATTACAGTAAACTGCCTGGAGCGAGGGTGAGGATAGAGGGCGTTTGACTCAGCCCCTGTCCTGCTTACCCCCATCCCCCGGCCTCGCTGGAAGCTCAGCGCTGCTCCAGGCCTCAGTTTACCCATCTGTATATCGGGGCGCTTTGGGGGTCCTCGTTAGGACCTGAGTCCGGCTGCAGCTTGGAATGAATGATTGGTCCCCGGAGGACCGCTGCGGGGAGTGGGGGGCGGGTGGCGCCGAGGCGGGGGGTCAGAGTCCGCTGGGAGGCTGGGCGGGGCGGGGCCGAGCCGGCAGCCCGGCGTGCGTCAGCGCCGTGAGCCCCGGACTTTTCCACTGACGAGGAGGGCGGAGCTGCGGGCGGGGCCCGGGCACAGCCAGTCTCCCGCCGCCGTCGCCGTCACCCGCCGCCGCAGCCGGACGCGCACACAGAGCGCCCGGGCCGGTGGAGGAGCCGCGGCTGCCCGGCTCCGCTGCGCTCCGTGCCGCGCCACGCACGATCGCGGCGCGCGCTGCGCTCCCCACCCCACGGTGGCACTCGGGTGACATCGGTGTCCTTGGCCAAGCACCCTGATCGCAGGTGAGCCCGAGGGACCCCCGAGGGTGTCAGACACTTCGGGAAGTGTGACACTGTCGCTCCGATGGGGGGGGTCCCCTCTCTAGTCCCCCAAGTGGGGTGTCACCGGGACCGGGTCACTGACCGTGGTGGTGTCCGAGGTTGGAAACTGAGGATGCAGGAGCTGGGTTTTTTTTTTTTTTTAATTCGTTCCCTTCCCCCGCCCCGTCGCGGTTAATCCCTCCCCCCAAAAAAATGTCCGGGCGCCCCGATCATCCGCGCGCAGGTGGCAGGGTGACGGGTCGCGCGCGCGCACGCCCGCCCGCGGGTGAGTTTCCTGCTGACCTAGTTGCTGGAGAACTTTGCCGAAGTATCTCGCGTGGCCCGAGCAGGTGACACGGGTCGTGTTCCTCCCTGGGCTCCCCCTTCCCCCCAGGGGGAGGGTGCTCCGGGTGACGGCGTGTGCCGGGCGCCCCGGGGCAGGCGGGGGTCAGGGAGGGATGAGCCAGAGGGAGTGAGGCTTGGGTGAGTCACGGACCCCAGGATGGAGGAGGGAGGAGGAGGACGATTATGTCGTATGTTCACCTGTTTGTCAGTCACCGTCACACTCAGAGGCCACTGTCGTGAGTCACGAGGCGCAGCCACACCGGCCACCCGCGGGCACACGTAGGTCCTCTCCCACGCGCTTCTAACTTTTCTGCACGTACTTCCTCTCGTTCCTCAGTTTCCCCACCCCAGGTTGGGGGGGGAGGGGACACACGACTTTTCACCGTCACGCTCTGTTGAGGTAGATACCCACAGCAACAGCCACACACTGAGTCACACACACAGATGTACCCCACACTCCTGACATGAGGGGCCCCTCCTCCCAGCGCTCTGACTGCCCACCCAACACCTCCAAGGACAAGTCTCAGCCCTCTGGAGAGTAAGTCATGCTTCCTCCTGCACCCAAATTCTTGACAAGCCTTCTTTTTTTCACCTCCACTCTCTGTCATCATGTCCACCCCTCTTTCACCTCCAGGCCCACAGGTCACACACCCTCCCCTCCCTGTGGTGCTGAGCCATCTTTGAATCATGCAAATCTGCTGTTGGTCACTCCCTACTCTTCAGTGGCTTCCTGTGCCCTGAGGCTAACACACTCCCAGTGGCTGGTGGCTCTGTCCTCTCCTGCCCCTTCCACACCCTTAGCCCTGGCTGGCCTTACATCCAGGCCCTCACTCTTGCTGGGTCCCCTAATTGGAACCCTTGTCTACATTCCTTCATCACCTGCCTGCACCCCCAACTGTACCCTTCCTGATCCCCCAACTTCTGGAGAGTTGTATGTTACAGATCTCTTGGGATGAGCGGGCTTTGAGAGTTCAGTAAATATTTGATGAATGAATGAATGGATGAATGAATGAATGAGGCCTGGCACAGGGTAGAAACCTTCGCTGTCAGGTGTCATTTCCCCTCTGTAGAAACGAGTATCTCACTTAAGGCCGCAAACACTGGGCATCTAGTGCCCCACGGCCCTAAACTGAAGTTAAGGAACTGGCCCCTCCCCCCACGATCACTTTCAGAGGAATGGGTGGGGGAGGGGCGTGTCTGTGCTTCCTGTCTGTTGTTTCTGGGCTGCCCAGGCTGTCAGTTTCACTGGGGATCGGAGGTGCTTTTCGCATATTCTTGGGGTCTGGGATCGGGTGACCCCCCTAGGAGGTAGGGGCCGGAGGATGCCTGGCCAGCAACCTGGGGTTCCGAGGTTAAAGGACACATTCTTTAGATTCCTGGAGGAGGGTGAAGAGTCAGTGAAAGGTGCCCCCTCCCTAATACTAGCCCTGGTCCCTGGGGGCTGGAGAACTGCTGGCTGAGAAGTTTCTCTCTCTCCCTCTCTCTTTCTCTCTCTCTCTCTGTCTTCTCTCTGTCTTCTCTCTCTTTTCTCTCTCCCTCTCTTCACAGTAAATAGATCTGTGGTCTGTGCTGAAGCCATGTCCCTGTTCCCCTGGGCTGTCAGCGCCTGTGTGTGGTGACAGGACGGGTCCACCCCCTGATTCTCAGGCCCTCGTCCAATCCCGGAAGGAGCCAGGTTCCCTTTGATTTGGGGCCTGTCGCCAGGACTCCTCAGGGGGTGTGGCATTTCTGTCGCTGCCAGCTCCAGGGAATTGCTTTTCCTTCCTCGAAGAGGACCCTGCGCCTGGGCAGTGCTCACCCTGAGAGCCAGATTCCTGGTTAGCTGCCCTGTCCCCTCCCCCACTCTGACTCACTGTCTGACACTTTTCTTGGACTCTTAACTATCTTTTCCTTTTTCTGACTTGGCTTCAGCCTCATCTTGGCTCAGACCTTTGATCTCATCCCCCTGCCTCGGCCTCTCTGGATCCCAGGTGGCAATATTCATCTCCCCCTCCTGTCTCTCCAGAGGGGAGAGAGAGAGAGAGAGAGAGAGAGAGAGAGAGAGAGAGAGAGAGAGAGAGAGAGAGAGAGAGAGAGAGAGTGTGTGTGTGTGTGTGCGTGCTGGGGTGATGTCCCATGTCATTCATTCCAGCTCCGCAGATGTCTGTAGGGGCTTCACTCACACCTGCTTAGCCTCCCTGGGACTCTGGTCCTGCCTTGGAGGTTGTCACTATTGACCATTCACTCCTCTCTGGTCACACTTGAGCGCAGAGCCCTGCTTGTCAGCCCCGGTCTGCTTCCTTGGCATCTATCTGTTTACTCTTGGGGAACAGGGAGCCTCTGAGATACCTACCTTGGCACCTGCCTGCAGCCTGGGCCTCCCCTTCCTGTCCTCAGAGCCACCTTTGAACACTAAATCTTGCCTGACAACTTTGACACAGAGAAGCTGGGGGATGGGCCAGGGTCCCCTGCTGAAATTAACAGGAAAATGTCCCTGGATTCTAAGGACTGTCTTTGCTCTGCGGGTCTGTCCTGCCCTCTTGCCAGATGCCCTCTTTCTGCCAGGCTCTGTTCTAGACATAGGCAGAGGTTTCTCAGCCTGGCGTGGAGAAGTCACTACAATGGTGGAGAAATTCCAGGGCCAGTAGGAGCGAGCCAGTTTGGGCTGCTGTAACAAAATGCTCTTGTTGGCTGGTTAGATTAAACAAAAGACATTTTTCATGTTTCTCCAAGTGAAGGCATCCAAGATCTTGCAAGGCCTCAGCCTGCTCTGAGGGTCCCATTGCTGGTGTGTAGATGGACACTGTCTTTCTCTGTTCTTGCGTTGTGGAAAGATAGGTCATTTTTTCTGTATCTTGGAGTTGGTTTTTTTTTCCCCCTTTAGCCCAGACTAACCTGGAACTCATTCTGTAGCTCCAGGCTGGTCTTGGAACTCAGCGATCCTCCTCCCTCAGCCTCCTGAGTGCTGGGATGGGGTCTCTTTGGATATATCTTTTCCTTGAGGATTTGGGGGAGGGGAGCAAAATAACCCAGGCTGACCTTCAATTTGAGGCAATCCTCCTGCCGTAGCCTCTGAAGTGCTAGTGTTACTGGTGTGAACCAGCACGCTCTGCTTGCAAAGGCCTCCAGGCTGGGCTGTTCCAGTCTGTGCAAAGGCCAGCAGGTGTGCAGGGCCAGGAGGGGAACTGCAGGTTCTGAGGAGGCCCAAGGGGGAAGCAGCGCCCTGCTTGCTTTCAGCCTAGCTTCCCCTGAGGGGTGTTCCACATGGGAACTGCAGGGAGATGTTGGGGTTCCTGTGGTCATTCTAGCTGGGGCAGGAGGGCAGGTGCAGTGAGGTCTGAGGTGAGATTCGAATAAGAACTCTGGGGCAGAGGAGCTAACCCAAAGATTTGCATAAACACTTTATCCCTGGTCACACCTCTGACCCAAACTTTGGCTGTTATTTATTTTTTGGTAATTATTTATTTATTTGCATGCAGAGACAGAACAGATACAAGACAGAGGCAGAATGGGTGCCCCAGGGCGTCAACCACTGCAAATCTACTCCAGATGCATGCGCCACTTTGTGCATCTGGATTTACGTGGCACTGGGGAATTGAACTCCTGTCATTAGGCTTTGCAGGCAAGTGCCTTAACCACTGAGCCATCCAACACCAGACCTGGCGACAACTTTTAGTGTCTGGCTTTACTAGGGAACCAAACTCAGGTCAGTAGACCCTGCAAGCAAACAAACACCTTGAACCACTGAGTCATTTACCCCAGCCCCCCAATTTTTTTCAGTTCATGGTGACCTACATAGAATAAAACAGTATGGAAATCTCACGTGTACAGCTAGCCAAAATTTTAGTATTGTAAGCTACCACCTAGCATAAATTTGAACATTGCTAGACCTTTCCAGAAAATTCCCTCAGGACTACTATCCCCGTCACATACTCCTTCCTCCCCTTGGGAAAACTGCTCTGACGTCACTTTTCCTGGTGCACGTGTGTTTTTTGTTCATGACTGCTTTCTCGATGTGGCTGTGAAATTAACTGTCCACATTGAGAACTGATCAGTGACCCAGAACTTGACATGGATTGATCTCTGTAAAGCTCCCAACCTTAATAAGGTCTTTAATTTTTGATTTTTTTTGATAGGATCTCATGTTGCTAGGTTGACCTAGGCAACTCTTTATTTTTATTTATTTTATTTTGTTTTTAATATATTTATAAGAGAGAGAATGGGCACACCAGGGCCTACAGCCATTGCAAATGAACTCCAGACACCACTTTGTACAACTGGCTTTATGTGGGTACTGGGGACTTGAACTCAGGTCCTTCTGCTTTGCAGGCAAATGCCTTAACCATTAAGCCATTTCTCCAGCCCCTTATTTTTATTTTTAAATATTTATTTGTAAGCAGAGAAAGAGAGAAAAGCGACAGACAGACACGGCCTCCAGATGCACGTGCCACTTCGTGCATCTGGCTTCATGTGGGTACTGGGGAATTGAACCCAGGACATTAGGCTTTGCAGGCAGACGCCTTAAGTGCTGAGCTATCTCTCTGGTCCTGGTCTTGAATTCTAGATCCTCCTGCCTCCATCTCCCAGGTGCTGGGAAGACAGGTATGCACCACCATGCCAGTCCCGGGAGGGTTTACCACAAAGAATTGGAGACAGGCAGCGGGTAAAGAACTTGCAGTGCCAGCATGAGGACCTGAGGTCAGGTCTCCAGCACCCACATATAAATGCCGTGCGTGGTGGTGTGCATATGTCAAGTCTGAGTTTGATTTAGTGAGAGACCCTGTCTCGGAAAATAAAGTGACCTGATGTGGTGTCCCACGTCTTTAATCCAACACCTGTATGAGGTAGGAGGCTTGCCACGTGTTCAAGGTTGGCCTGGGCTAAAGTGAGACCCTGCTTCAAAAACCAGAAATAAAGGGGCTGGAGAGATGCCTGCAAAGTCTTGACAACCAAATAAAGGCAAATGCACAAAGTGGAGCATGCATCTGGAGTTCGTTTGCAGAGGCCCTGGCGCATCCATTCTCTATGTTTGCAAAGGAATAAATAAATACATTTAAAAACAAATAAGATAAGGAGGGCTTGGGAAAGCTCAGCAGTTCATGGTGCTTTCTTGTAAGCCTGCAACCTGGGTTCAATTCTCTAGACACCCATGTAAAGCCAGAGGGGCATTCATTTGCAGCTGCAGGAGCGAGAGCTCGCTCGTCCCCCCCCCCCCCCCCCCCCCCCTCTCTCTCTCTCTCTCTCTCTCTCTCTCTCTCTCTCTCTCTCACACACACACACACACACACACACACACACACACACACACACACCAAAGAAAAAAGAACTGGAGACAGATGTTTAAGAAGCTTCCAAGCCGGGCGTGGTAGCGCACGCCTTTAATCCCAGCACTCGGGAGGCAGATCGCTGTGCGTTCAAGGCCCAAGACTACAGAGTGAATTCCAGGTCAGCCTGGGCTAGAGCGAGACCCTACCTCGAAAAACCAAAAAAAAAAAAGAAGCAGCAGCTTCCAGAATCACCCAGTCCCTTAATAGGCAAGGCAGGTGGGTCAGACAGTCTGGTTCTGGAGCTAAGGCTTGTAGTGCCTTGGGGTCATGTATATGTGACCTTCCAGGACTGAGGCCTCTCGGATGTAGATGCAGGGGGTGGGGGTGGGGAGCTGACAATGGCCACAGGTTTCTGGCTTGAGCAACTGGGTGGGTGGCAGGGCCGTTTCTAAGATAGGGAACACAGGAAGAGAAGCAGATGGTATGGGGGGTGGGGAGCAGAGACAGGGGTTCATTTTGGGCCTTGTAGAATTGTGCCTCCAAGGGGGAAGGCCTTGGTCCTGGGCTCTGTTTCCTATGGAATATGAACTTCATTTGGGATTAAGCGAGAGGGACCCGGTCTCTCCATGCACGGGACTGTGGTGGGGACAGGATGTGTGGGGACTGCTTGACTATGTGTGTCTGTGGTCTGTGGGTGTGTGCCCAGCTTTGAACCAGGACCCCCCCCCATCTCCTGGGAGAGTCTACGGGTCAGCTAGGTTGTTTATGTTTGTGGTTAGGCCCTGGGGTGAGGGGGAGCTGAGCCCAAAGAACTACCCCCCGGAAACACCTGTACATCCTCTTCTCCCCAACTCCCTGGCGTGGGGGGCTGACTTGGCCTTCAAGGGAAATTTTTCTGGGTCCTCTCCCATGCCTGCCTATGAGAGGCAGTTCTGGACACAGGTTTTATCAGTTAATGGATGGACTGACAGCTCCCAGGATTTAGGGTTGTGCTGGGATGTTTGGGATAGGAGAGGCCATGGGAAAAACCTGAGTGGAGGTGACCCAGACAGCTTTCTGGATGGTTCTCCTGCCCCCTCACTTCCTGTGATGGCAGTGGGGGAGGAGTCCCCAGCCTGGGGGCTCAGCTCTGAGTGATATGGCAGGCCTATTATTGAACCCACCGGGGATCTCCAAGCCATGGGAGGGACTGTTACTTGTTCAAGATTTAGGGTAAGGGGCTCAAGTCCCCCTCCCCAGCCTGGCTTGGTTGTCCCCCATTCTGAGGTCTGAGACCCTCAGATAGAATTAGCCAATCTGCCATGTCCCCAAGTACTACATACCAGAAACTGTAGACAGCCTGGGTGGTCAGTTTCACTATTAGAGGTGGTGGTTTTTTGGTTTTTTTTCCTTTGAGGCAGGTTCTCATTTCAGCCCAGGCTGGCCTTGAACTCACTGTGATCCTCCCACCTCTGCCTCGGGAGTGCAGGGATTGAAGGCGTGTGTCACAACGCTGGGCCTCTGGCCACTATTAGAGGGTTTTGTTTGTTTTCGTTTTTTAAGGGGAAAATAGGAGGTTAATTGAGACAGGGTTAGTTAATAAAAGGCAAGACATAGGTTAAGCTAAACATCAAAGGAAGATCTCGGGTCCAAGTGGAGCCTGGAGGCAGGGGACTTCTCTCCTGTGGCTTGGGGGTTTCTCAGGGAAAGTTTGGGCGGCTCCATGGGGGGGGGGTGCTCAGGAAAGTCCTGTGTCTGGGAATAGGGCCAAACGTCAAAGCTACCCTGTTCCCAGTTTCTGGTTAGCCTGGTCTTGGAGCTGGGACCTTGCCTGCCTGCGGACAAGGTAGCAGATTCTAGCGGTGGTGAGGGAGGAGAGAGGAAAGCGTGGTTCTTGTAGAAGCATCTAGAGGCTCTGCAGGCAGCAGAGGGCCCCTGCACACTCGTGCGCACACACAAAGGCACACAGATGCGAGAGTATGAATCACCCTCCTGTGAGTCAGCCTCCAGGATTCCTATGGGGATGAGCCAGGCCAGGCTGAGTTCTGTCAGTCCATCTGTTGGTCTGTCTGCCTCCTGTCCCTGCTGGTGGGTATGTGTGTGGAGGAGGTCACAGTTTCCCGGGAAGGCTTTGGGGCACCAGGATGCAGATGCATTTGGAGGGAGGGATAGGAAGCCAAGAGATCTTGCCCAGTGCCTGCAGCTTCCCTGGGCTGGAAGGTTTAGGTGAGGGTCTGGGACATGGCGGAGGGTAAGAGGATTGGAGGCTGGAAGCATGCCACTTAACAGCTCTCTTATTCTCGTTTCAGGTCGTCTGTCACCAGCCCCTAGTGTGCCACCATGACTGGGCTGTTAAAGAGGAAGTTT
This sequence comes from Zapus hudsonius, assembly GCA_004024765.1. Lineage (NCBI taxonomy): Eukaryota > Metazoa > Chordata > Mammalia > Rodentia > Dipodidae > Zapus > Zapus hudsonius. The sequence goes on from PVHP010049934.1 coordinate 9,512, forward strand.
GACCAACTGGAGGACGACTCTTCCTCCTCCTCCTCCGGCTGTCTCTCTTGCTCCCACTCCCCGAATTCTTCTGTTTCACCTGCTTGGGACTCGGATGAGGAGAAACCCTGGGATCAGGCAACCCAGCCTGACCATAACCTCTGTGGTCTCCAAAACTTCACCCGTAAGTGTTCTCTCTCTCCCTTTCTCTCTCTCTCTCTCTCTCTCTCTCTCTCTCTCTCTCTCCCTTTCTCTCTCTCTCTCTCTCTCTCTCTGAATCAGACCCAGGTTATTAGGCTTTGCAGGCAAGCACCTTAGCCATCTCTCCAGCCCCACTGGGAAACCCCACTACCTTCCGTTTTGCTTCTCTGAAAGTGAAATGGACAGACCCCATTCAAGCTGTTTTCAACCTCTGGAGGGCCGCTTCCCTGTGGCTGTACCTCCCCCGGGATGTAAGGGGTCCATCACTGTGCACCCTGAGACATCCGGACCTGTCTGGATTTTCCTTTGACCTTGGCGGGGTGATCACTGGCTTACCTGTCCTCAGAGCAGCTCTGGGGACCTTTCCCGCAAGGCGAGGCCCTCCCCTTCCTTTCTGTTCCAGTTTCGTTGAAGGGTGCACCCTGCCCTCCACACCCCACACGTCCCTGCCTCGGGGCCCTCCTCTCCTGGCCTGTTCCTGTGTCACAGCATTATTCTGTTTTGCCTAAATGTCACTATCCCTGTGGGGGTGGGGTGGGGAGAAGTGTTTCTTTTCCCCCCTTTTGTTAAAAATTTATTTATTTTTCTTTGAGAGAGTTGAGAAAGAGGCAGAGAGAATGGGCACTCCGGGGCCTCCAGCCACTGCAAAGGAACTCCAGACCCACGTGCCACCTTGTGCATCTGGCTTTACTTGGGTACTGGGGAATCGAACTCAGGTCCTTCTGCTTTTCAAGCAGAATGCCTTAACGGCTAAGGCATCTCTCCAGCCCTTTTTTTTTCTTTTTGGGATTTTGAGAATCTCAAATAGCCCAAGGTGGCCCTTCAACTCCTGATCCTCCTGCCTCAGCCTCTCAAGTGCTGGGATTACAGGTGTGCATCACTGTGGCTGACTTCCAGATTCTTCTTCAAACTGGTATAATTCTGATCCCCAAGGGGAAAGATGGTCTTGGGAGCCATGTTTCCCAACTTTAATTTTCTTGGCGGCTTCACTGCTTCTAAACCTTCCTCCCCCCCCCAATCACTTTCCTCCCTCATGAAAGTTAGAGACCACAGATGCACTGTGTATGTGCTCGTGCGTTAGACACTAGACAGGCCATAGGATATGTTTGTCATCTAGAACCTAACAGAAAGTCTTGTAGAAGGGAATTCCCTCCAGTAGCTAAGGCACAACATTAACATAAATTGCAGTTGTTGGGCGAGGTCCAGGTATTGGCTCACACCTGTAGTCTCTTTCGGCGGGCGGATCAGGACTTCAAGGTCATCTGTTGCTGCACATCAGTTTTGAGCCCAACCTGAGCTACATGAAACCTTGTCTCAACAAAAAAACTGAAATAGGGCTGGCTGGAGAGATGGCTCAATGACCCAGGTTCGATTCCCCAGTGCCCACGTAAAGCCAGATGCACAGAGTGGCCCATGCATCTAGAGTTTGTTTTCGGTGGCTATATGCCCTGTTGGCGTGCCCAATTCTCTCTCTCTCTCTCTCTCTCTCCCCCTCTCTCCCCTTGCAATTAAAGAAATATTAAGAAAAAGAAAAAGTTGAAATACATGGAATTATCAGTATTAATCATATCATTTAGCTTGCTGATTGATATATAATCAATATCTTAAAAGGGAAAAAATCAATATGTATTTTAAAAATTTAGTTATTTCCTGGTGTGGTGGTGCATGCCTTTAATCCCATCCCTTGGGAGGCAGAAGTAGGAGGATCTTGAGGCCGGTCTGGGATTACAGAGTTCCAGGTCAACCTTGGTTAGAGTGAAAGCCTGCCTTGAAAAAAACAACAAAAGGAAAAAAAATTCTTTGCATGTATGTATATATGGCTGTGCCAAGGTCCCTTGTCACATTATGCTTACACTGCTTTGCATCTGGCTTTATTTGGGTGTTGTAGAATTGAACCTAGGCTGGCAGGCTCTTTGCAAGCATAGATATATTTACTTATTATGCAAGCAGAGAGATAGAAGAAAGATAGGCAGAGAATGGGCACACCAGGCACTGCAAATGAATTCCAGATGCACGTGCCACTTTGTGCATCTGGTTTTTATGTGGGTACTGGGGAATTGAAACTGGATCGTTAGGCTTTGCAGGCAAAAGAGCCTTAATCACGGAACCATCTCTAGCCCCCAGTATATATATTTTTAAATATTTATTCATTTTCAAGCAGAGAGATACAAAGAGAGAGTGCACTAGGGCCACCACCTTGTGGGTCTGGCTTATGTGGGTCCTGGGAAATTGAACCTGGGGCCTTAGGCACTGGAGGCAAGTGCCTTAACCGCTGAGCCATCTCTCCAGCCCCCCCCCCCCC
>PVHP010049935.1:0-11987 GCA_004024765.1 Zapus hudsonius
CTATTAAATTTGGCCAAATATTCCACTCAGTGAGGGGGAACCCTTGATTGGAACCTGGGATTCAGGGCGATATGCAACGGATCACATACCCTTGGGCTACCAAGAAAAGACGCACTATGCGAGTGACTGCCTGGGAGGCTTTTAAAAATAGAAGCTAAGTAATCCAGATTGTTGTATACTTGTTAACTGATACTGACCTCATTCTCCTATGGAGATTGTGTTTGTATTTTTCAGGATACAGTGAGGGAGCTGTATAATCCCTACCAACCGACTGCAGGCAGAAAGCTGAGATCCTGGCATGAGATGAGCCACCACAGTCATACGGGGGAGGATTCATACGGAACCTCACAGAGAATGATTGGATGTACAAGGCACCCACAGCCATAGCCATCCAATCAACAAAAGATAAGCCAGTGTGACAGAAACCAACGAATCTTGACACAAAAACCCCTAAGCTCACAACACCATAGTAGCCTCAATACTCACCCACCACGACTCAGGGAACTGGGCGGAAGAGGGGGCGGAAAGATTGTGAGAGCCATGGTGGGGGAGAATAGCAGAGACTTGGCAACCCTCAGTAACAACACACTTGGGTCATAAGAACCCGGCTGAAGAATGAGCTATCCATGGTCCCCTACCACAAAGACTGATACAGAAGGCCCACAAAGGAGGATATCCAGCTGACTGGGGAGGGGGAAGGGGGGCAACGGGGAATTGGGGATAACACCTCATGGTTGGCCCACTAAACAATGTAAGTCATTATGAACAATAAAAAAAAATTAAAAATAAAAAATAAAAATAATAAATAAAAGAAAATGTTCTGTTAGGATAATGTGCTAATAGTATGTTATATTCAACCTTTTTAATCTATGTATTTATTGACTATAATCATAATTTAGTAATGTAAATATTAATGTGATTATATACTTATATAATGTTAAAATTACAAGATCTCTGAAATTAGGTACCATGATGGTTTAAATGGAAAATAACCCTCCACCCTCATTGTTTTATGTGTTTATGATTGAGTCTCTTACATGATGTGATCTGGTGGAGACTTTGTGAAGCCTTTGAGGAGATATGTAACTGAGGACAGGCTGTGAGGATTTTACATCCATTACCATTGACTCTTCATCGATGAACTCACTCTTGCTACTTCCTGTAAGCTGATGTGATGCGATGTGATGCCTTAGCTCTCTGCTCTGCCATGATTTAGCTGCTATGATTAAGCTCTCACTTGAACTGTAATCTGAAATAAACCCGTTCCTTCCATGAGATACTTCTGTTTGGGAAATTTTTTTTTCTTCTGTTCCTAGTAACTGTAATTGTACTGTATTGGGCTGGAGATACATCAGTGATAGAGGACTTGTGCAAGATTCACTATTAAATTCCTAGTAAAACACACACACAATGTATTCTAAATACAAGTCTTTGAAGTTCATGTAAATTGCATGACTATAGACACAGATGGCAGAGCAATCACAAATACATCTACATATATTGACATTTTTCAACAAGTAATAAGGACAGAAGCAAAATTTTGTCAGTAATGATGAGGACAGGTTAGAAATGTAGCATCATGAGAGGAAAAACATTCTAACTTAATAACTAAGGAAAATTTGAATTCATCCACTATGACTCAGGGAAATTTGTGGAAGAAGGGGTGGAAAGAATGTAAGAGTCATGGGGGGAGAATAACTAATGCATAAAAGGGAATGTTATCATGGATTCAATGGCTTTATCTAATAACCTATGATACTGAGCATATTGATGTGTTAATAAATGGAATTTCAAGCCAATAAAAACATTTAAAAAACACAAAAGACAATGACATCCTACAGTAGTGTGTGCTGTCCTAATATTTAAACAAAGAACAAAGAAATTTTCAAAAGGGTATTAATATATTTTTGAAAAAAATTCTCTGTGGAGCTTCCATCTCACTGCACTTTAATCATTTTAAAAAGATTATCTGGAATCTGAACTTAATGCTAATTCAAGTAGCTAGATAAGTATGTTTAGTAGTTTCAGAATAGCTAATATTTCTTTTTCTATTTTGAATTAGGTCATTTAGAAATATTACATTTTCAGAATGTGGATTCATTTTTAAATGTTGAAATTTTCACACTATATATGCACAAACATATATATATATGGATGCCCCACAGAGCCTTCAAAATGATTTAAAAAGAATTTTTCCTATAGATGGCAATTCCTTAGAAGATGCAATCATCCACTAAATTAAAATACTGCATCAAATCTATTAAAATATTTATAAAATATTTAAAAATACAATTATTATTTTAGTCTATCACCTTAAAAGTTGTATAGAAAAAAATTAAATAAACAATAAAATAAATCATAGCTTTTTTTCTTAGCAAAAAAATAAATGTGTATTTGTTTTGGTATATCCTTTGCATTCTGTGGTTAACATAATCAAATGAATTCCAGATCACCAAGTACATGTCCTATTCAGAGGAGTTACCCCTGGTTTGGAAGAATCAAGGCAACTTAGGACACTGAAAGGTGCCAATGCCCAGATCTGCACATCATCAGTCAGAAGTGTCAAGTGTGTTTGTGTGTGTGTGTGTGTGTGTGTGTGTGTGTGTGTGTGTGTGTGAGAGAGAGAGAGAGAGAGAGAGAGAGAGAGAGAGAGAGAGACAGACAGACAGACAGACAGAGAGGCTGCGTTGGATGGATGGAAGAACTTGTCAGGGCTGCAGCATATTGTACAGAAACAGAGTATGATGTGTCCAAACACAAGAGTTCTTCTTCCAGGTAGAGTGGGAGGTAATGTTCTATCCTTGATAACAACAGGAAGTGGAAAATAAGAAAAACAGGGTTCTTAGGGCACTGTAAATAGGCAATCTAACCTGCAGAGGTAAATTGACATTCTCACACAAAGTCAAATGTTAATAGAGAGAAAGAGTAGATTAACACAGCTGTCAAAAGAACATGTGTATACCTATTTCCTTTAAATATCCAGCGAACATTTAGACAAAGGCACTGACAGAAATCTTCAAACCAGAACAAAGCACTGCTTTGCAAAGCTAAGGAATGGATGTTGTTTAGAAGGAAATAGAATTGAAGTAATTCAATCCAGCCCTCAGAGGCAAATTGCCATGAGAAGCCCTGGCACTTGCTTTCAGACCCCGAATGAAATTGTTATGGATAGAATGCTCCGTCGTGCTGTTGAGTCTTGGCAGTGTTGGTAGAGAATATGATTTTGTAGTCATCTTTTAGAGTTACAAAACCAATGTTCTTGCTAAGCCTAAATATTTTATTGCCTTAACAAGCAGAAAATATTTAAATTCGATGAAATTTAGAGATAATTAGGTACACTAGATTTTTATTCTGCTCTGTTCGGTTTTCCCAGAACATAAATAGCTTAGGAAAGAGAAAAAAATGTTAATTCCACAGCTTCTTGGTAACAAAATATTTGATTGGAAGATGCTATTTTTTTCTGAGTAAAAAACATTGAAAGTCTTGTTTATTCCCAAGGTGATAATCAACTTTCAGAATTCAGCAGGTCATGATTTTGTCAATAAAACAGACTGAGTAGGAGAGGTAAAATTCAGCTCTAGAACAACATGGCAGGATGCAAATACGATATTCACAACACCCAATTTAAGTTGAAGCCATTTGGTAGACAACATATAAGGCTTGTGACCCTAGGATCCTAAGCATGATAGTGGGGAATTCAATAGCAGACAATGTTTCCAGTCTGTGTATAATCTTTGCTAACATCATAAAACACTGTTGCATTCATCTGCATGGTATTTTAAGGGAAAGGGATCTTGAAATCCATTCATGATTTCAGGAGAAAAGGAACTGAATGAAATGTTCAGTAGTGGAACAAGAGGTAAGTGTAATCATAGGTTGGGTATATCATGATGCAATGAACATGAAGACAGAATACTGCACTCAGAAGTTCATCACAAGCACATTTAAGCAAGCCACAAAAGCCCCGTGGTGTTTAGGTTGGGATCCTTAAAAATCTCCCTTAACAATGTAAAGAAAAGTTCTAGAGAACATGATTGAAATTTGAACATTTCTGGTGGTGGGAGAAGGCAGATGTGCAAAACAAAATTCTCCAAGGTGATCCCAGAGGTTCCAAGGTTATACATATTTATTTTCATTTGTGTATCTGTTTTTATCTCATTGTTCAGCAAAGGAAACATATCTGCTATTTCATTTCTCCAAGAATTTATGTTACAGGAAAATTTAGCCAGAATCATAATGATGAAACAAAGCACAGATGAAAAGCTATGGAGAGGAGATCTGGAAAGTTATCACTCAGCATGATACATGTTGTTGGAGAGATGACTCATTCTGTCTGCCCCTCAATTGTGATTTAAAAGAGAAGAATTAAATGAAGTCCAGGTTTTCATTTCTACACAAGTAATGCCTGTTGAATAGAGATAATTTAATTTAAACATAAGCTGTTCATTATTTTCATTATTTTCCATATTCATTATGTTCATTATTTTCATTATTTTCCATAGCTCAGCTTAAGAATATTCTTAAAATTCTTTTACTTATTTTATTTTTTAAAATATTTCTTTATTGTCCATAATTTGATACATTGAGTGAGCAAATAATATGTTGATGTCTCCAATTCCCCGATTTCCCTCTTCCCTGTCCCCAATCAGCTTGGTATCCTTCTCCGTGGGCAAAATGGATCCCTTCTTGGTGTAGGGGGTTATGGATAGCCTAGGATTCAACCCAGTTCCACCCCCTTATATATGTTGTTGCTGAAGGGGGTCATGTCTCTGAATGTTCTCCTCCACCATGGCTCTTACAATCTTTCCACCCCCTCTTCCACACAGTTCCCTGAGTCATGGTGGGTGAGTATTAAGGCTGTTTTGTTGTTGAGTTCCTAGGGGCCTCTGTACTCTGCTTTAGGTTGCATTGAAAATCATTGATGTCAGCCTCACTGGCTTATCCTGGGTTGACTGATTGGCTATAGGTCTCTTGCTTATCCCACCACTCTCTACAGGGTTCCATATGGATCTTTCATGGTAGATCTGGGGTGGCTCATCTCTTGCCAGGATGTCAGCTATTGGCCTGAGGCTAGTTGGTAGGGTTGGAAGAGCCAAAGCTCTCTCACTGCCTTCTGAAAAATACAAACAGAATCTCCGTCGTAGAGTTAGATCAGTATAGGTTAACTGAGATACACATTTCTGAACTGGCTAGATTCTATTGTTAGTAGCCACTTTGTAAATCACTTGTAAAATGAATTTCTCTTTGGGGGCCCAATATTTTGGTTCCCACTGCATTTCTCCCTGAGTCCCCAGTTCTAGTTAAGGGCTTCAATCACTGAGTAGATTACTTGGCAAAATTACAAGCTTTGATTACCTCACCCAGGCTTAGGTGCCTCCATTGCACAAGTGTTCATTTCTTGGTTTGCTGCAGTGCCTTCCAGCATTACACTGACTACTATCTGGGGTCTGGTTACCATTCTGAAACTTTCAGGGTCTCTCTGTCCTGATAAATGTTTTTCTGTGGTTTCTTAAGCTACAGGATCCTACCTCAGTCCTGGTGTGCTTATTCAGGAGCTTTGACAGAATTCTGTCTTGTTTTTGGGACCTCCTGGGTCACTTTGGTCAACAGCTAAGTGAGGGAAGGAGCCGGTGACTGGGACCAGTAGTTTCCAGACTGATCAATTTTTCATGGGCTTAGACTCTCTCCCCCTCTATTCAGATGATGCCCACTACTTGCTCAGTAGGTTACATTATGAACATGATGATTTTATGATTTTGAACCAATTTTGGTTTAGCTTCCTGCTTAAGTCATCCCCTTCCACCCCATCCTTACCCCTTTCACATGTGTGAAAGGGAATTAAAGTTTTGGGGACAATAAAAGTGACTTCACAGTAAAACTGTTTCATAGAATGAAGGAATTGTTTTTTTTTTTTTTTTTCTTTTCTAGACATGTGATATTGTCGATTGTCAATTTACCAATGACTGCTTCTTAGGAAAAAAGGTTAATTATATCATTCATCTTCTCCATGAGATTATATAAGAACATGCTGTGCTATGCTCTTACTATGCTCTGAGTCCTAAAGTATGGAGTGATAATACATAGTGACATGAAAATTCTAAGATTGGTAACTGTCACTAAGCAGATATTAGAATATGTGTGGAGGAAGTCTCCAGTTACTCAGCAGTGACAATCAATACACTTAGGAAAACAGACAAATGTTCCAAAGAGACTTTGGTGTCATATTGTGAAAACTCGGGCCAGCTAGTTTAGTCTCCTCAGACAGCTTCCTGGAAGAAGATATAAACAACAAGGAAGAGAGAGAGACTTTCAGGACAAACAGAGCTAGTTTATAGACAGGGCAAGGGGAGGAGCCTAAACAGCGGAGGCTATTCAGGGAATGGCAGGTTGGCAACTTGAAGAAAACAGAGACAATACAGCTAAAATACCGCTGACCTTTTTGGGGCAGTGGGGAGATAATTTGAAAGGGAACTTAGCGCAGCAGTTTGGGGTATTTGAAAACTATATTAGGGAATACACACTATAATTGGGAGGATTGGAAGATCAGGCAGTGATATTGCTGCTAACCATTTCTCACATAGTACCAGCTTTTTTCCAATTCCCCCTTCTCTCTCTCTCTCTCTCTCTCTCTCTCTCTCACACACACACACACACACACACACACACACACACACACACACACACACAGAGACAACCATCCATACCCTCTCCTAGCTTACTTCTATCTCATATACATGACATTCACTAATTCAGCATCTCTTCTGTGCTGCTATTGGTCTAGCTCTTCTTAATCAACTCCTCAAGAGATTAGAATGCCCATTCAAAATGACAAATTTGAGTATTCATTCTTTACCCCTCAAATTCCTCCAGTCCTCCTACCTGGACCAGTCATACTGACCAGTATAGTCTCTACCAACTACAGACCTTTTCCCAAACTCTGCTTTCTTTATTTACCCAATTACAAGACCTCTATAACTGGGACGTATAATTACTTATACCACCTCCTCATTGCCAGGCATCTGATTCTCTTCTAACTTCACCCTTTGCACATTATAAATGTGATGATTCAATAGGATCATTCCATCATTTCATATGTGTCAATGTTTTGCATTCATAACCTCTGCAGATACTCACTAGGAAGTTCCAGCTCTATTCAAGACAAGTTGCGTGTCATTATATAAAATCTTGTGCCAAAGTGACAGGTCCTGCTTTTATTTCAGATGACATTATCTCTAGTGATTTGTGAGTGTTGGCTATTACAAATGTCAGTTTTAGTTCTCTTTCCTGAAACCTGAAAGCTTCCTCAGTCCTCCACTTTCTCAGCGGATAATTTTCTTCTGTTTTTTTTTTACTGTGTAATAGAAAAAAAGAGGCTTACTGAAATTATAATTTCAATTACTTATCCCTACATCACATCAGCTGAAATATACAGATTTGTTAAAGCATTTGCATTTTGTATATAATACTGATATTCAAAATTTATGAGTACTACTGTATGATCAGTCTTTCAACTGGGCAGGAACTTATCCAGTTTCCTTTCTTGTGAATGTGTCCCTATTTCCCTTCTCTCTGACTCTACTGGATCTGTCCATAGGTTAGGGGGTTACGAATTGCACCAGAGGTAGCCAGTTTTTCTTTCTTTTTTTTTTCTCCCCCCTTTGTGTGTTCTTGCTGAAGGGGGCAAGGTCTCTGGATATTCTCTCCCACCATGGCTCTTAGTTTTAAGTGGTGATGGATTTAACCCAGTGTAGTAAAGCAAAATTGGCATATAGCTCAAGGTTTAACAAATACTCAATCTAGAAGTAGACATCATTGGTGTTTGCATTGAGCAAAGACAGAATAGAGAAGGAAGGACCATGACTTTCATGGGTACTTCATTATTTCTCTTTTATATTCAGAACCTCAAAGCCTGGGACATAGGTGCTTGTGTGATGCTCAAATACAAATGCTTTTATCACAGCAATTAAATATATGCTATTCAACAATGGCTTATCTTCCTTCAGTGTTAGACAAGACATTGTTTTTTTATACAAATAATGTAGATATTATGCAGATTAATGCAACCTGAAGTCAGGATTAACCAAGATCCATATAAAACAGTGAGATGCTAATTACATGTTAAGAACCCTGAACATCTGTTATACATCTTGACAAGACTATTCTCTGTGAAGAAAAATTTTTATACTTGTCTTCAATTTGAAACAAAGATGGATAATGTCATCTATTAAAATGGCACACAATAGACACAGGTAACATTGATACCTGGAAGAGAGAATGGAAAGCCAAAATGCTTTTTCAGGTATAGCTTGGCCACAGTTCCCTCCCTGTGATTTTTCACTCACTATAGTATCCTGAATAATTGCTCTACATTATTCCTTCAGGGCATAAATAAGAAAACACCATCATTATCTCCAGCATTTCACCCCACTGTTCATAAGGCTGGTTTATTATTTTTTTTTCAAGAGAAAAGAAAGAGCATGGAGAGAAAAAAGAAATAACCCAGAGCTGCAGTAAATGAAGAGTATCTTGAATATAGATATAAGCAGTCACATGGTTATGTAGGGTGCTATGTTTTAGAGCAATGGCATAGTCTAGCAGACTTTTAAGAGTACAGGAACATGGATTTTTTAAAACAATTCTTAGGGAGGATTTCAGAAACTCACCCATAGAGTTAAAGAATCAAATTTGGTTAGATTCCAAGCATACTGTTATTTAAGTTAATGTTCTTAAGAACTTTAGAAATGTGAATATATTCAATTAATTCAATTTCTTTGTAGGCACACAGGAGATAATTGTAATTTGGCTTGATTGCAATACAATTAGTACTTAGAAAGAGGTTACACTTTATTGGAGATAGAACTCTAGGACTTACTAACATGAAGTCATACTCTACCACTGAGAGATTCCATTCCTATTGTTTTAATAAAGCTATAGCCTGCATTGTGTGTGTTACTTCCCATGGTATTTTTGATTTGAACTTCCTAGTGACTTGTGTTTAAATATAAATTACCCACTTTGATATTTTTTGGGGGGAAATTTTCTATTCAGATTCTTCTTCATCATACTGAGTTGAACTTCTTAGAATTTGCCCTAGATACAAATCCCACCTCAGACACATTGTCACTATGGTGAATAGTGAATTCACAATGTCCCCCATATGCTCATGTATTTGAATAAGTGATTCCCAGCTGCTGGTGTTCAGGAAGATTGTGGACTATTTAGGAAGTGAAGCCCTGCTGGAGGAAGTCCATTGTTGAGGGTGGGGTTGGGGCTGAGGTTTAGCAGTCCAGCCCTCCGTGTTATTCTTCCTCTTCTTCCTGTCTGATAAAGTGGCTCTGTGAGGCATCTTGAACTCTGACCAGGCATGTCCTTGATAACATTATAGGTTCTACATTCAGCTACTGTAAGCTGAATTCAACCCCTTTATGTCTGTAAGATTTTCTTTTGTGGTCAGCCATTTGTTTCCAGCAATGTGAAAGTTTAACATAGTATTATCAAATATTTTCTCTCATGTCTCTCATTCTACATAATGACTTTTAAAAGTATTAATATTTTTAAGCATATGTCTTCAAAATTATTATTTATTGATCCAGTTTTTGTGTTCCTTGGTCCTGTATGCATTCTATGACTCAATGACAGGAAGATTTATTCTCCCATTTTCTTCTAAGAAAGTTAGCATCTAGCTCTTACATTTAAGGTGCTAGTGTTTTGAATAATTTTAGAAAAAATATGTGAAATTGAGGTTCAAGTTTATTCTGTTAGATATATAGTTGTTTAGGAACTATTTGTTGAGAACTGTTATTTCAACTTTGATATGTCTTGGCAAGCTTGTGCAAAACCAATTGACATAAATCCAAGAGTTTCTTTCTGAGATTTGGAAGCAATTTCATTTCACTCATGTATGCATCTTTCTTTTTGCCCATAAAGCAGTCAGGATTGAGAGAGCTTTCCAGTAAGTATTGAAATCAAGAAGTGTAAATTTTTCAACTTTATTACTTTTTTCTAAAATAATTTTCATAATTACTTCTTTGGAGAGAGTGGTTTTAAAAACATTCACCTGTACTACTGACTTACCCAGTGTGTGCCCAAATAAAAAAAGAATATTGGAATCAAATAATACAATTTGGAAAGATATTCTGGATTTAAACATTATTTGGGGGAATAATTGGCTCAATAGAGTTGAAATGAAATCTTTCCTATTCCAGTCACTGTTGTGGTTCAATTGGAGAAATCTTTTAGTGTCCAAAAATTCAACTTCATTAAGATAAAAATCTTTTAAATCTGAAATTGTGTTTTGTCATATAGAAATTTTCCATGCTATTTTTCATTATTTTTATATGTAGTACATGGGATGGAATCCATGTCCTCATGCATTAAATGAAAGTGCATTTACAACTGAGTTCCACCTTCAGTAGGAAATTAATCAATTATCCCAATGCACTTTTATTTTTTCCCAGAAAGGGTCTCACCCTTACTCAGGCTCTCCTAGAATTCTCTCTGTAGTCTCAGGCTGGCCTCAAAACTCACAGAGATCCTTCAACCTCTGAAAGTGCTGGGATTAAAGGTTCCTTGTCTGGCACCAAGGAACATGCTGATGATCAAAGATTGTACCTTTTGATCCACATTGCTTCATTCCAGGATTGAGATAGTTAGCTATGAGGGATTTTTGCATTAATTTCATTCACTTCTTTATCTAAATCATTAAGTTGTTATGCTAGCTTATTTGCAGTTTGAGGTAGCTATTATTAAATTACTTCAGCTATTTATTTATTCAGCATTGATTTGTTTAATAGTTCTTAAGCATGCAACAATTTCTCAGTAGGAAATGGTGACATTTACTTTAAATTGAAGCTTATGGTAGGAATTCAGTAGTCAGGTCTGAGGAAGTTTTGAAGTTGTATGAGATATGATGGCACATGTACACAGAAAAGATGAAAGGGATTTGGGTAGTTAAGGGACTGAAGACACTTGTTTGCAATGCTTGATCACTGACATTTGAGTCCTTAATATCCATGAAAAGCCAGATGCAGAAATTAATGCATGGGTCTGGAGCTCATTCTTGAATACTCCTCCTCCTTACAAATAAAGTAAATAAATAAATAAATATATTTTAACAGTTGAATGGAGAAACTGAATAAATAATTCTGGCTTAAAAACATCATTGTGTTGCAAGAACCCAGAAATGTCAGCATAGGATCTCAGCAAAATTTTGAATACCTTGATATTTTAAACTCAGTAAATTTAAATCATTCAACAATTTCTCCATAAGCAGAGAAAAGATATTATTCTTAAGGACTTAAGATTGATTCTGACATTGAAATATATGTAGAATTAGGAGGTATAACACAAGCTATAAACTGATCAATTTAATAGCAACGCAGTCCCTCTCACATGAGAATACCCAAGCAGGTTTAATTTATTGTCCACAGTGACCAAATTCATGGTTTGTTTTGTTTTCACTTGAAGGGCTCATATGACATAGCTGTTATTATAATGCCTCAGCACTGGTAAGTTATATGTACTCTGCTAAATAATCCCCAATATGCTTATGTAGGTAACCGTAACTAAACTCAACAAGTCTCTCTCACAAACAAGGAAACAATGAAAAATTCATGTAAGTAACTGTCGCGTCCCTGCTCGTCCAGCAAGAAAGGACACCACCACCAGAGTTCTTCTCCGCAGCATTTTACTCAAGAAACCTTATAAGTTACATTGTTACTAAAAGCTACTTCATTCTTCTTTCTTCTCTCTTCTTCATTCTTCTTCTCTTCCTTCTTCTTCTCCTCCGGCGCTCAGGTGTGCAGCAATTTTAAGTCCAACTATAGCGTATTAGCATCACATACGTACACATTCATAATTGGTCCAAAATACACGGAAGCATGCCAGGCACCAAGCCATTTCCATAGAAGGAGACAATAAAATTCTCTGGAATGCAGGACACGTGGGAGAAGGAACAGAGGCCAGCGCCATCTTTTCAGCAGGCATTC
>PVHP010049936.1:0-11987 GCA_004024765.1 Zapus hudsonius
CAAAATGGGGCACTGATCTCAACAGAGAATTCACGGAGGAGGAAACACAAATGGCCTTGACTCATTTAAGAAAGTGCTCAGCATCCTTAAGCATCAGGGAAATGCAAATCAAAACCACAATGAGATACCACCTTACCCCTGTCAGAATGGCAATCATAAAGAAAACCAACAACAATCGTTGCTGGCGAGGATGCGGGGGAAAAAGGAACCCTCATTCACTGCTGGTGGGATTTTATGTTTTTGAACCTATTGCCTCATGCTTAAACCATTCCCCTCCCCCCACTCCTTACCCCTCATTCATAACCTCTCACTTCTTTATACTAGTCTTCATAGAGTTTACGGTTATCCTGGTTAAGGACCACATATGAGGGAGAATATGTGGCATTCGATTCTCTGTTCTTTTGAGTGTTCGCTTAGTAAGATCTGCTAGAATCAGACCATTTTTTCCTAAATTTCAATATGTCATTTTTCCTTTCAGCTGAGTAAAATTCCATTGTAAATATACCACAGTTTCTCTGTCCATTTCTCCATGGATGGGCATTTGGGTTGATTCCAATTCTTGGCTATTATGAATTGAGCTGCTATAAATATAGTTGTACAAATGTTTCTGCGTCGAGATGTGACATCTTGTGGATAGATGCCTAGTAGAGGGATAGCTGGGTCCATTGGTAGTTCTATGTCCATTCTGTTCAGCAGTCTCCACACTGCTTTCCATAGCTGTTGAACAAGTTTGCAATCCTACCAGCAGTGAATGAGGGTTCCTTTTTCCCTGCATCCTCACCAGCAACAATTGTTGTTGGTTTTCTTTATGATTGCCATTCTGACTGGGGAAAGGTGGTATCTCATTGTGGTTTTGATTTGCTTTTCCCTGATGCTTAAATGTCCATTAATCTTTATTTCAATGCAAGGAAAAAAATGGTCTTGGCTTGTTTGATTTCCTGAACAAGAATTTTCTCACTTTGTCTGGCGCAGTAAAGAACATGTGATGGGTTACTTAAATGCTGATTTTAATCAAATATAAAATATAAAGAAACTGCATATGATATGTGTATTATAGATTTATAAATGTGTTTTATATATATGGTGGTATACTTATAAATGTAGGATGAGGATATCTATAGATAAATATGTAAGCCTACTCAGAGCCATAATAATTAAATGAATTCCTTATGGCATTTGGTGTACTCATTTATAATTGCTTAATACATGATAGCCAGTATTTTTAATTGTCTGAATGAATATTTGTCTATGGGTCTTAATACTAATCTCACTATGAGTTAATGTTCATTAGCAAGAAAATGTGACCAGGAATGACAGTCTGAATGTTATCATCTGAGCAGCAAGGTATGTTTCTGGAACTCTCAGAGCTGTTTGTTGCTGTGTAATGACAGGGTGTCACTGTGTCACCCAGGCTGGCTCCAAACTGGTGATTCTCCTCCCTGGCTTCCTGGGTGCTAGGGTCCCTACGTGCATCACCATGCATGAGCTGTACATATACTGCCTGGTAATGTAGCCACCATTGCAGCATTTCCTGTCAACTTCACACAACAGATCTAGAGTGTGAACTTCCTGGAGGTGTGCCAAGTTCTAGTCCCCTGTTTGAGTTCAGGTGTCCCCTCCAGGGTACAGTCTTTCGTGATGGACTCTCTTCCCCAACCTTTTCCACATACCTGCTTTGTAACAATGGTGATGTTGTTGCAGAGTTGTCTTTTGCATAAGTCCTTTCCAGACTGAGACCAACCTTCATTTCATCTTTTATGCTCCTTTTACATCTCAGGGTGTATTGACTCTTGTTACTAGCCTGTTAAATGTTAACCGAGTAGGAAGAATTAGTTGAAATGGATGTGAGAGGGTTGTGGTAAAAGTTAATTAGCATTTTTGCCACCAGAGGATGAGCACTTAGCCAGCAATAACCAAATGTTTTGCCTTTGGAGTTCCTTCTCTTACTTCAAGCAGAACCTCACCATCTATCTCATTTCTATAGCCTCCCCTCACCTGATTGATGTCTTTGCCTAGATTCAAGCAGCTAAAGGTCAGTGTGTTCACAGAACCCTGACACACGTGAAGCTCAAAACAAAGTTGGAATCAAATCATCTTTTGTGTGTGCCTTGATCAACCAACTTGGGAAAATATTTCCGGGATAAATCTTTTTGTTTGTTTTTCAATTAGTTGCCACTGTCCAGTATTGTTCTCTGTAAAAATATTAACTTATTCCTACATGTCATTTAAATTACATGGATCGACTTGACTTTCAAAGCTTTCAGCCACATTTGCCAAATTGGAAGGAAACCATGCTTCTTGAAATCTCTCAAGTTAATTTAATTCTTTCCAGAAGGAATCAAGGTCCTTTTCCACGTGGAGGGTGCTGGTGTGTATGTCGTATCTATCTGGGGAAATTGATGCCATCCTAGGGAAAAAAAAAGTGTTTTGAACCCAAAGATTCTCATCACAGTGATTAAGGTGCAGGTGCCCAGAGCGTCCTCCCAAGTTGGACACCCCTGGATAAGTGTCAGGAAATGCCTGAGAATGAATCAATAGCCCCCCCCCTTACCCTTCGTATGGATTATTAAATGTTTACGTGTGCAGGACACTGTGGTGAACTGGCCGGCCCAGTTGCCTTCTGTGGGCCTCAAAATCAGGCAACTGTTAAGCCATCTTTATTTTTAATTTTTTAAAAAGTTTTTACTGATAGCTTCCATAATAATAGACCATAAACCATTATGATTCCCTTCCCCACCATCCCTCCCATCTCTTCCCCTCTCAATTAGTCTCCATTTTGTTTGGATGTCATCATCTTTTCCTCCCATTATGTGTAATTATTATCTCTCAGGAACTGCAAAATCATGAATATCAAGGCCATTTTGTATCTGGAAGTAAATATTTTATTTTATTTATTTGCAAGGAGAGAGAGAGAATATGGATGCCCCAAGGCCTCGAGTCACTGCAAATGCTCTCCAGATGCATGCACCATTTCATGCATCTGGTTTTACGTGGGTACTGGGGAATCAAACCTGGGTCCCTAGGCTTTGCAGGCATGCACCTTAACTGCTGAGCCATCTCTCCAGCCACACAATCAGGCAACTTTGATGAAATGGGAGATAGGTGGAATTTGTAGTGAGAAAAACAAATGCCAATTAGAAAAATGTTGTACCTATGCCAGGCACTATACTGGGACCCAGTGATTCTCACAGCCAGAGAAGGAAGTGATTCATTACTATGAAGAGAAAAATTCATCATTTAGAAGGAAGTGTTGCGTGGCTTTTGAGTGGGAAGGAGCAGGCTGAGGAGACATTCACGAAGGACGTCACAGAGGAAAGGGGAAAAAGGCTGCGGGAAGAGTCTGAGTAAGTCAGGGAGGTGGGAAGGTGCCCAAGTGGTTCAGAGAGAGACCGGAATCCCGAGGTGGGGAAGTGATTGGAGGTGTGCAAAGGCAAGCTGACTCTGATGGTGGCATTGACATCATAGCCAAAGGGTCCCATTTTTTCTGAAAAGCACTGAGCAGCCTGCTGGCTTTTAAGCAAGGAGCAGCATGAACTTGGCTGCTCAGTCTAGGAGTTGGGGCTGAGAAGGGAGGGAGGGAGGATCTGTGCCCAGGAAAGGATGACAGTGTCTCAGGCTATGGTGACTGTAGTACTTGGAATGTGAATGGATGTCCCCATCGGATTTAAACTTCCTGTTAAGTCTTCAGCAGCCTGCTGGAAGGGGTATGTCACTGGGGATGGATCTGATGCCAGCCCAAAAGTGTAAAGAGCAGGTTTGAACTCTGGCAGTTCATGCTTGCTGGTGGTGTCTCTTTGCTTGGATCTGTGAAAGGAAGCCAGCTTCTTCCGTCAGTGAGAGTGTGACCCTGTGATTTGTAAGCCTGAAACAAACCCATCCCTCCCATAAGCCATGTCTGGTTGGCTGTGTGTGCCAGCAACATGGAGCTGAGGGAAAGAAACAGACTGAAGCCCTTTGTCTGAGATCAGGATCCAAACGGGCTTGGATTCATCTTCTATTTTATCTTGGGAAAAGCCAGACATAGTGGTGCATACCTATAATCCCAGCACACAACAGGCAGAGGCAGAGGCAGGAAGATGGAAAATTTAAAGCCAGCCTGTGCCACATAAAGACCCTCTCTCCAAAATAACAATAATAACAATAAATAATGAAAAATAACAGCAACTTGAGAAACAGTGTTTTGAAATCATGCTGTGAATAGAAATATATTCTTTAAATACATAGATATAAAATGTTACATTTATATAATTTATAATATATAAATATATTCTATAGATATATAGAAATATATCCTTTAAATAGAATCTGTTGAAGGCACAAGGGGATTATTTAATAATATTAGATTGATTTACTGTTCTAAACCCCAGAAAGACATTTTACAGATGCTGTGTACAGCCCCCATCATATTCATCTTGATGCAGGATTTTGGGGTTCAGGAAGGGACCCCCAGTTTTATGAACCCCAATTTTGGGTCCTGTCCTATTTTTAACAAAGAATTGATAAAAACAAATTCCAGAAGGATAAATGATTGATTATTAAACTCATTTAGGGAAAAATCACAAATTGTCGGGTTTATTTAAGGAAAACTGGGATCTAGGAAGAAAGCTGGAGCAGAGTCATAAACACGTGGGAAGTAGGAAACATGGTCTCATGTGGAAAACACCTCATAGTCCCTGAGATTCATTTAAAAGGAATGGCTGGAACAGAGCCATATACACTAGAAGATATAACCTGGCGCTTTTGCAGAGAGATCTAGAAGAAACACACACAGCATCTGCCCTGAGCTTCCCATGGAAGAAAGTTAAGAGGGAAAATTGTGGAGCTTAAGGAAGAATAACAGGGGGAAAGTATCAAAGCAGAGACCAAGAAACTCAGATGATAAATTAGTAGTAAAAAGAGTTATACCCATGGTTATCTCAAGTTTAGAAAATCTAAACAGGTAACAGGCCCAGAGTAAAAGAAAGCACCCAAGGACGAGGGAAGGCCCAGAGAGAGAACAGCGTGAATGCCTACTTTAGCAGTGAAATCAGTCAGCTCCCTCACCCCTAGCCCAGACCAATGATAGCTCTCTCTCAGACTCACCCGAGCTTGAAGGTAAAGCCCACCACAATAAGGTTATAAATAGACGCTTACCAGGTGGGCAAGGTCTCTAGTTGGCTGCTCATCTCTCCTGAACTTCCAGGCTCCTGTCTTGGTAAGCCATCCTCATCTCAGACCAGCTGGGCTGACAAGGGGAAACCCTGACCCTGCTCCCCACAGGCTCTGTACCCCTCCTGCCTCCCTCATGGCAGGAGCTCTGTACCTTCTTCTCCTTCCTCTCTAAATAAATCCCTTCCCATGTTTCTTCCAGGCCCATGCTCACCTCCTGCATGGGCTTTCAGAGGATATGGGTGTTTCCATTTCTCTTCCCTTGGTTCCATACTCTCCTGAATAAATGTAATAATTTAATAATTTTTCTTCTTAGTCTTGTTTTGTCTCAATTCTTTGGTAAAAACAGACATGAACTCAGACCTGAACTCCAGATCTGGATCTAGAGTGTAAGGGAAATACACACGTGGTAGATTCAGAGACCAGAGGAATATCATGCATGTAGTTAAAGTGCAAAGTTACCCCAAAGTATAAAGCAGAGGCAAAGAGAAAAACCATTCAGACCAAGAAACATTCTTCTCTGCCCACCCCCAACACACACACACAGAGGCTGGGTGAAACGAGAGAGAGAAAGAGAGGGAGAGAGAGAGAGAGAGAGAGAGAGAGAGAGAGAGAGAGAGAGAGAGAGAGAGAGAGAAGGCCACAAACAGCCTTTATAGTAGATGGAAAATGGATTCTTTTGTCAGATTCAGGTATGTAAGGGGAAGACCCGATTGGTTTGTGATTTAAACCAGGCTCTGGTGCCAGCCCACCTGAGAAGTGAAGGCTGCCTCTCCAGGTAGCATGCTAGACTGTGGGCAGCAGGGGAACACTTCAGCCGTTGTAGCTGAGTTGCATTCATGCCAAGGTGAGTTGGCATATGGGATGGCATCTCCTGGTTCTCTGTTGGACTTTTGTTCCTAACTGAAACTGTCTAAAAGAACCAGCTTTCTCCTATTTCTACTTCAATCTCCTGTTTTTTATTAGTTGCCTTTTTTTCCCATGATAACCAAATATTTGACAGAAACAATTTAAAGGGAGGAAGACATTATCAAGCTTATGGTTCACTCTACTGTGACAGGGAAGGCATGGTGGCTACGGTGGCTGGAGTGGGTCATTCATGGTGGTGAAAGCTTGCAATGACAGCTTTTTTTCATGATACCAACCAGGAAGCAGAAATTTCTGACCTGAACCAGAAAGAGATATCACCTGCAAGGTCTGCCCCCAGTTACCCACTCCTGCTAGTCAGGCCTCATATCCAAAAGATTCTACAGTGTCCCAAAAGAGCACGACCATTTGGGGACCAAGTATTCAAACACATGAGGACATTTCACAGCTAAACTGTCACATGCTTTTTGCAAAGCTATAGATTTAGCAAAGGGTTTTTGTTGTTTGTTTTGTTCTGGTATTCAATAAAATATACAAGTTACCTGACCAAGTTACCTTGAACCAGTTAAATGTTAAGTAAGCATCTAGTGGGTGCTGCATAACCTCCAGTTTATCTTGGGATAGTTTGGGGACGTCTTAGTTGCCGAACCAGTTTTTGTATATGATAGCCTCCAAGGACAGTGAAGGACTTGAAGGCATCATGAAGGATCCTGAAGATAGCACTTCTGCAGAAATGCGTTCAAGGTGATCTTGTTAACTGCTTCCATTGTATTCGTGTGTAACATAGTTTGGTTCTCCTGTGACCCACACAGGCATTTCCAGTCAAGGGGTTATTTCACTTTTTCTACCGTCTAAGGACAGCATTGTGCTTTCTGGGACTAGTTCTGTTTGCATAAATCACTCTAGGAAAATGTTTGCTGAGCTTTGATGACTTCAAACAACCTCCTATTAGACTATGATTCATTCTCCCAAAGCTTGCTCCAAGCTTTATTGTGAGGACACATCTGGAAGTTTCAGTAACTCTTATGGTGTGCCAGGGCATGATATTGACAATTTCAAAATGCCACTGAGTGCTCAGGTCACAGGAACAAGTGGTGGCACATGGTTAATCACCTCATCAAGAAGTAAAGGACAGATGCAATAATAATAAACCACGGTTGTAAGACTTGAGTTTACACCCTGCTCTGCCCTCTGAGTTTTCTGGATGAATATTGCAAAATGGAATAGCCTCAAATCCATTTTTAATCATATATGTATGATTACTGCAGGTATGCTTCAGGAAGATGTGTCCATATGGCATGCCGGCCCGTCAACATACTGTGAAACCATTACTTAGTGAGGTTTACTCAAATCGGCAAACCTATAGCTCTCCAGGTGAGAACAGAATGTCCTAAGAGGTTAGGCAGCCTGACCATTCCTGACTTAGGAACCCAACATTACTTCATCCCAGGATATAGTTGGGTGGAGGAAAGAACTCTTTCCTTTTCCTTTGGTTTAGGGAGGTTTCTTGGTACAGTGAGATTTTTCTTTAATGGGCTTTGAAGATGGGTTGGCATCATAGAAGGGAAAAGACATGTCAAGCAAAAAAAAGTGTGGAGGAGCCGAGGAAGGGAGTGGTGCCTGGCTGGCAGGAACAGGCAGTGGGGAATTACAGAAGTGCCTGCTGGAAAGAGAGGAGGAAAGTTCTCTGGATTTCGGAGCCTGCTTGCTGCAGCATGCATAGGGCTCCTGGGCTCTCCGTGGATGTGAGCTGGTAAACCAGACACGTCCCATCAGGGGATCTGTTGCAGTCCTGGCCGGATTTAAATAGGGCCACTGGTTTTGCTAATTCACGCTGGTACAGTCTTACCACCCCTTGGTACCATGTTGATGCATTTTTAAATGTTTACTGTGGCTGGGGATGTAGTCCTATCATAGAGCTTGTGCAAGGCCACGGGTTCAATCCCCAACACCAGACATTCAAAGTACAAGTTTGAACACATCAACTAATACTCATTGAGGACCCACTGTGTGCAAAACACTACAGTAAAGGCCAGGGTGAATATATATATATATATATATATATATATATATATATATATATATATAGTGCCAACTTTCACAGAGAAGCCCAAACAAGAGGTGGAAATCTTGGTTTCATAGGTATATTTTACAAGTATGTTTCACATTTAAGTCAACAGAGATGATTCAGTAGTTAGGTGTGGTTCTTGCTCAAGCATGAGGGTCTGAGGGGTCCTAAAACCACCAAGTTCAAGTCTCCAGATCCATGATAAGCAGTTGGATGTGGCCTGTATTCCAGGTCCTTCGAAGGAGAGCAGAGACCAAGGAATTTCCTAAGATCATGAACACCAGCAAGCTCCCATATCTGTAAGAGACTTGGGTTCAAATAAGATCAGGAAGAAGCACAACGAAACCCTTCAGTCCTGCCTACCACAGGGGAGGACTTCTTTCCCATCCATGCAGGTGAACACATGGGGTGCTGCAGGGCTACCCACACATGTGTACTGTATACACACACCACACACACACAAACAAAACCCAGTATAAAATATTTTATCATTTACTGTGAGTGCATGCAGCCATATGCACTTAGTAATTCAGAAATTCACCAACTACTGGCTCTTTTGAAAAAGCTTCCTTTTTCTATATACAGAAATTCTTCCCACGTCTTGGGTGAGCATGTTGACAAATACATGAACAGAAACACCCATGTTCCCATGTGTCTAAGCTTTGGAAGATAGCAGTTGGTCTAGAATACTACATCCAATGGACACAGACTAGAAAACACATATGTAATTCAAACTTTTTCAGAAAAATAAATAAATCAAAGGTAACAAACACCCCCAAATGTACCTCCTCCTTCTGTGGAATATTCACTTAGACATTTAAATGTGTGTGTGCTTCTTAAATTCCAGGAATTCTGCCTAGGTTTTAGATTTGGTATTCAGTCAGTATGGGTGGAGGAGGCGGGCACGTCTCTGGATATTCCCTCCCATTCTGTGGCTCTTACATTCTTTCTGCCTCCTCTTCCACCAAGTTCCCTGAGCCTGGGTGGGTGAGTTTTATGTCTACTGGAGTGTTGAGTTGAACCACTTTTTGCATTTGATTTATGTGGGTGCTTTGGGAATAAGGTTGTCCAAACAAGGTAGATGCCATTCCTGAAGTACCCACCTAAGGTTGCCCTCTGACCTGCACGAGTGTACAAACAAACACTTGCTTGAGTTGCAACTTAAGAGTTAGCCTTGGGGCTGGGGAGATGGCTCAGCAGTTAAAGGTGTTTGCTTGCAAAGCCTGCTGGCCCAGTTTTGATTTTGATATATGTAAAGCCAAATGGAAAAATTAGTGCATGCATCTGGAGTTTGTTTGCAACATCAAGAAGCCCTGGTGTGCCCATGCACACACACACACTCTCTTTCCATGAAAATAAATAAAAATATTTTAAGGGGGAGAGGCCTGGAGAGATGCCTCAGCAGTTAATAGTACTTGCTTGCAAAGCCCGATGACCTGGATTTGATTCCCAGGTACCCATGTAAAGCATGCACAAAGTGGCACCTGCATCTGGAGTTTGTTTTCGGTGGCAAGAGGCCCTGGTGTACCAATTCCCTCCCCCTCCCCCTGCTTGCAAATAGGTAAAAATAATTTAAAACAGAGTCTTGTGGTAAGAACTTGCTCTGGTCTCTGCTATTATACATATTCTGTGTTAGGACATAGATTTGTGTTAAAGTTTTTCTAAATTCAGTTATTTTGTAACTAGAATTTTTAGGGTAAAAAAAATGTGGCTGCCCATCCCAGAGTGTCAATTAAAGAGACAAGTAAGTAAAAGGCATAGAGAGGTGATTTATTTAACGTGACTACATTAAGGAAAAGAACAGATGTAAAGGGGTCCAGAGACACCAAGTGTGACCCACTTGAAGTTTGGTTTAGATAGTGACCAAGCTGAGGCTAGAGGTATACAGAATTAAGCAGTTCTTGTTAAGGGGTGGTGGCTGGTGTTGACTGAGATCATCTGGACGCTGGCCCTGTGAGGTGGTCCGAGGTCCTCACTGCCAGTGGACAAGCTGATTCTCTGGTGGTGACCTCTTCTCTTCCAGGGTGCAGCCTCATTCTCCTGGGTCTCTGTGTTTGGTTTGAAGGCTCCCTCTAAGAGGCATGGCACACCTGGTTGGGAGAACAGTGGCCTGGGCTCCAAGACACACACACCCTGTGCCAAACAAAGCAACATTTCCCTAGAGGCCATCCTGGTGACTGTATTAAGGGTGCATTTGCTTGCGGCATGTGTCTTTAGGTACGACATGCTTGGCAAATGCCACGTACAACCAGAAGCCTGTTGGGCAACCTGTCATACCCAGAACAATGTCACATTGTCTCTCTGGGCTTCTGCCCTTGCTATGGTGTCCGCGGGCAGAGGAAGGCTGGGGGTGATGTTTGCTCATGTTGAATTCCTCCCTGTGGTTTCTTCTGTATGGCAGCCTCACGGCCCCTTGGCTCTGACAGTTTTATTATTTATTTATTTATTTATTTATTTATTTATTTATTTATTTATTTATTTATTTATTTATTTATTTATTTGCAAGGAGAGACAGAGGAAAAGAGAGAGAGAGAATGAGCATTCTAGGGTCTCTAGCCGCTTTATACATCTGGCTTTATGTGGGTACTGGGGAACTGAACCTGGGTCCTTGGGCTTTGCAAGCAAGTGCCTAGGCCACTGAGCCATCTCTCCAGCCCTGACAGCTTTATTAATTTGACTGGATCAATATATCCTTTCCTGGGCATGTCAAGGAAAGAATAGTGAAAAAATAGGATCCGTTTGGCATAGGCATCTATGGTGAATTGTGTATTTCTGTGCTTAGATTAAAGTATGTACTGAGATTCCAAGAAGACTAACGCATATGTGATTATGCAAATAAAATGATTTTTTGGCTGAAATAATTCACAGACTGGACCCAAAACTTTATAAAACTGTTGGATTTATAAGACCAATAATAAGCCCATGAATGAAAATCATTATTACTTACATTTCTTGTTATGGAGGTTTTATGCTGAGATCTTTTTGCTTTTCCTGGATAGAAATCTAGAAATCAGGGCTGGAGAGATGGCTCAGTGGTTAAGGCACTTGCTTGCAAAGCCTAAAGACCCAGGTTTGATTTCCCAGTACCCACATAGAGCCAGATGCACAAAGAGGCGCATGAATCTGGAGTTCGTTTGCAGCAGCTAGAAGCCCTGGCACAGCCATTCTGTCTTCTTTCTCTGTCTGCTTGAAAATAACTAAACTAAATATTTAAAAAAAGAAATCGAGATGGTGGATAGAGAAGAAGCTCTTTTTTTTTCTTTATTGTTCATAATGAGTTACATTGTTTAGTGGGCCAACCATGAGTTGTTATCCCCAATTCCCCGTTGCCCCCCTTCCCCCTCCCCAGTCAGCTGGATATCCTCCTCCGTGGGCCGTCTGTATCAGTCTTTGTGGTAGGGGACCATGGATAGCTCATTCTTCAGCCGGGCTCTCATGACCCAAGTGTGTTGTTACTGAGGGGTGCCAGGTCTCTGCTATTCTCCCCCACCATGGCTCTCACAATCTTTCCGCCCCCTCTTCCGCTCAGTTCCCAGAGTCGTGGTGGGCGAGTATTGAGGCTGCTATGGTGTTGTGAGCTTAGGGGTTTTTGTGTTGAGATTCGTTGGTTTCTGTCACACTGACTTATCTTTTGTTGATTGAATGGCTATGGCTGTGGGTCCCTTGTTCATCCAATCATTCTCTGTGGGGTTCCATATGAATCCTCCCCCGTATGACTGTGGTGGCTCATCTCATGCCAGGATCTCAGCTTTCTGCCTGCAGTCGGTTGGTAGGGTTATATGGGCCACAGCTCCCTCGCTGTATCCTGAAAAATACAAACCCAATCTCCATCGGAGAATGAGGTCAGTATCAGTTAACAAATATACAACAATCTGGATTACTTAGCTTCTATTTTTAAAAGCCT
>PVHP010049938.1:0-11986 GCA_004024765.1 Zapus hudsonius
TGTGTGTGTGTGTGTGTGTGTGTGTGTGTGTGTGTGTGTGTGTGTATTTCATGGGCTGGGTGGTTGGGAGGCAAGCAGGAAGTAAAATGTTGAGGAAGTCTAATCCTCTAATAAATGACTGTTTGAGGAAAAGAGACAATGAAAAGGGAGGGAGGCAAGTAGGAATGAAGAAAGGCAAGAAAAGAGAGAAGGAAGGAAGGAAGGAAGGAAAGAAGGAGGGAAGGAAGATATTCAGGATCTGATATATGTCAGGCAATAGATAGAACAATTTCATATGCACTATTTCACTTAATTCTTCAATACTTTGGGATAAAACATGTTTATTTTAGAGAAGTGAAATTAAGACAAAAAGATTCAAAATTCAGCACATGGACTGCGTGCAGTGGTGCATACCTGTAACCATAGCACTCAGGATACTGAGGCAGGAAGATTGTGAGTTCAATGCCAGCCTGGGCTACATAGCAAGTTCTGGACAGGTTGGGCATATAGTGAGACTGTCTGAAAAACAAAGCAAAAGAAAAGAAAACACAACTCTGCATGTGGACCCATCTGGGTCTCTTTCTACCTGTGCTTGGCTGGGACAGAATCTTAATGTGCTTCTGAGCCCCATCATTGTTCTTCATACTAGTGGGGCAAAAGGAACCTGTCCATTCAATCAGGGGAGTATCCAGCATCTCAGGAAATCTTGCTATCTATCCAAGCCTATCCTTTTATATGAGATCCAGGTGTTAATAGCGAATATCAGGTATCATGTTTATTGCCTAATAGATGAGTATTCTGAAGATGGTCTTAGCTTTCTTAGGGGCAGGAGGTAGGTGTGACAATTCTTGGCCTTGTACTAGGGGAGATTTCTACAGTATTGAATGCTTGTGCCAGCTTTTCCTTTCATCTCCCCATGAGCTGGGGTTGGCCATGGTAAGAAACAGGCTCCTCGGATTAGCACCCATTTCCTTCTCATGGCTCATTGATTTTCAAGGCTGGAGCTGGAAGCCTCTAGAATCAAAGCTGGATGAGGCAATGCTTGGGCATGAGGGTGAGTCTTAGATGCCAGAGAACCAGAGAAGCATCTGCAAAGTGCCCTAGATGATGGCTGGGATTCAGCTTGCAATACCACCTCATGTAGAACCCAGCAATGACCATGGCCAAAAGTAACAGGTCACGGTGGGTGAGTTGGCAAAGTTTCTGGAGTGGAACCCAGTGCTCTCCAATGGAAGTTCTGGGTGACCATGCCCATTGATAAACCTGCTGCACTTTTTCTTTTTTAGGCTAGAGACACAGGAACAAAAGCTGGATTCTTCTTAAGGCCTATAAATTTATTCCGCTGAGGTTTTGTTTTCTGCACCATGGGACCAGGCAACACCAACTCATTCTGATAATGCTTCTTAAACAACCATCCTCCAGACTTGTAAGACTGGCTGCAGGGGAAGCAAATCACAGATTGCAATATTAATTTTGGGGTTCTCAGACCATATTCTCTATTTTGGGTTCTTTTCCTGGGTAAAGCTACCATTATTCCTTCTTGCTGGACAGAGGAGTTTAAGAGAGAAACTTACTATGTACATGAGGGATGAGTCACTATGTTACTTTCCTGTTGCTGGTATAAAATATAGGACATATGGGAAAAAAAAAGGGGGTTAATTCAGCTTATAGACCCAGAGTTCCTCATGGCAGAGAAGTCATGGCAGGCTAGAGCGGGAATCCAGTGTCACATGGTCACACTGGCAGACAGGAAGCAGAAAGTAGAATGCTGCTTCTTTCTAAACACTCCAGGACCTGGGCCCCTGAACAGCACTCCTCAGGTAAGGTGTGCCTTCCCACCTCAAATAACCTAATCAAATCATCCCTCATAGGCCTGCCCAGAGGCTACCCTAATCTAGGTAATTCCTCCTAAATGATTGTAGGTCCTGTCAAGTTGACAATCAATATAAACCACCACACTGTATAAACAATATAAACACACACTATAAACCCAGGATTATTTCTTTTGACACAGGGTCTCGAGTATCCCAGGCTAGCCTCTATCTTATAGCAAAGGATGACCTTGAACTTCTGATCCTCTTGCTTCTACTTCCTGAGTGCTGGGATTACAGGTGTGTTCCACCACACCAGGTTTATGGAGTATTGGGAATTGAACGCAGGGTTTTGTGCATTTGTCTCACAGTTTGCGCATACGGTCCATCATGGTAGGAAAGCATGGTGGCAGGTGCAAGAGGCAGCTAGTCACATTGTGTCTACACTTAGGAAGCAGAGAGGGTTGAATGCTGGTGCTCAGCTCACTTTCTCATTTTTATTCACACTGAGACCCTAGCCTATAGGATGGTGCCCTTTTCTGTTAAACCTCTTTGCATATGTCCTCACTGACATGCCCAGAGGTGTATCTTCTAGCTGATTCCAAAATCCAATCACGTTGACAGGATTAACCATCACATTTCCTCATTTTCTTATACCTGTCCCAAGAAGCCTCTTATGACAGGCATGAGAGCCCACCTTGGGCTTAGGACCCTGCTTACAAATCCCTTCTCTTTCCCTGCCCCTCCACATTCAATAGTCCTGGGGTTGGCGACCTCCTTTCAGAGCATTTAGTGTGGCCTGTGATGAATAGTCCCTGCTGATGGGACCTCCATTATCTGCCCTCTGAATCCACTGGTGTACCACAGCCCACCAGTGCCTAATACAGGGAGGAGTGTCAAGCCCAGGACCAAGGGGACTGTGCCCTAATTTGGGACATCACCTTCTGAAGACTTTCTTCTCGCCTCCATTGCTCTGCCAATATTCAGAGCCTTAACCTTTTTTCCCTTCTAAGTTATTTTCTTCATTTGTCAGGTCCCTGTGGTGATATGTGGCATTTGTTGTTGGGTGGTGTTGGTTTGTTATTTTCACTCTGCTCTGTGCCCTGACACTTCCCAGAGGTGCGGGCACATTCTAAAATAATGATCTCCCATGGCCCAGAGAGCCTGACCCTCTGCAGTGGTGTGAGCTGCTTAGGGCTGGGGGAAGGGCCAGGGACTTTGACTGGAGCCCAGTGGGGGGGGGGTGTGTGAAGAAAGTCTGAAGAGGCTGGAGGGGAAGTGCCAGATCAGGCCCTCAGGGGTGCTGGACTGAGTGGCAACATCATGTCCCACCAGGCAAGCTTGAGGTCACAGAGGAGCACAGGCCCTGGGGAGACCTATCCAGGATGTTTAACCTCTCCGGGGGTCTAAGAATGCCAGTGGTTGGTTTGCCATGGAGGATCTGGGTAGGGGAAGAAGGGTTAGGATCAGAGGTCTGGGTCATGAATGTCACAGGTGAGCCCCTGCCTTGGACTTGCCAGTGTCAATGAGCAGGCGGTCATTTGAAGGCAGCTTGCCAACTGTGCAAGGAGCATAAACTCTAGCAGATTCAAGTCTTGCTGAGAGGAAATCCCTGGACCCAAGGGGTCTTTGTGCTTGTGTCCTTAGAAGACACTACTGCTGTGAAGAAGGTCCTGGGACCCCCCACCTCTAGGACCCCAGGCTAAAGGTAGAATCTCTCCCTCTCTCCTCCCAGCAGGGGAGCAGAGCTGCTAAGAAGTGAAGGGGAAGTGCAGGTGGCAGATGGCTTGGAGACACCGCACTTCAGAGATAAAGTTGTTCTGGTTGTTCTCCTGGCTCCCTAGAGCCCAAGGGTAGCTCCCTGACCCTGGAGCACTGAGCTTTTCCAAGACAGTCAGGCCTCTCACACTGGCAGCCTTGACTTTTCTCCACCAGGGCCAGAAATTCAATTTGCAGCGATTTCCCCTGGCTGGAGCTAAGGCTCCCTCACCTTGTCTCTCTGGCTGCTGCTGAAGCAGACCCTGCTCTCCCTGCCTCTTTTCTGATGCCTAGAATGAAATGGATTCTCTTTGAGCCTCTCAACATGATGCAGCTCAGAACACTAGGGCCAACAAACATTTTCTTCAGCAAATGGACTTCCTCATCTCATGAGCAGTGTCCACTAAGCTCAGTGGTCTGGTGTGTGTATGACTGCATGTGTGAATGACATGTAGATGACCAGTAAAGGGATCGAGGGAGGGACGGAGGGAGGCAGCTATCTTAACAGAAAAGAGTGTGATGTCTCTAAAGACAGAGCAGACCAGGCAGGCTACAGAGTCAGGCTCCCTGTGTGGATGGATGGAGAGAGAGAGAGAGAGAGAGAGAGAGAGAGAGAGAGAGAGAGAGAGAGAGAGAGAGATTTTCCCTTGTCAGAAGAGCGAGGAACAGAGGTCAAATGCAGATTCAAATTACAAAGCCCTCTCCATCCCTCCTCTCTCTTCTTGTCTGAGGCTCCAGACAGGGCATCCCAGAACCCATGTCTTGGCTTCCTTTCTGCTCTGTGCCTGTGTGTGCTCTCCCTGAACCAGCAGGCCTGTGTGCCATCTTCTGCAATGGGCTCCCAATAGGATCCTTTTCCTCTTCTCTCCCACTGTCTTTTTTTTTTAACTTTTTTATTGACAGCTTCCATAATTATAGACAATAAGTCATGATAATTTCCTCTCTCCCCACTCCCCCACTCTCCCCCTCTCAATCTGCCCTCCATCATATCCCCTCCCTCTCTCAATTAGTCTCTATTTTGTTTCGATGTCATCATCTTTTCCTCTGATTATGAAGGTCTTGTGTAGGTAGTGTCAGACACTGTGAAGTCATGAATATCAAGGCCATTTTGTGTTTGGAAGTTTGCGTTGTAAGCAGTCCTCCCCTTCCTTTGTCTCTTACAATCTTTCCACCACTTCTTTCGCAATAGACCCTGAGCCTCAGGAAGAGGGACAGAGATGTCCCAGTGCTGAACACTCCACTGTCATTTTTCAGCACTATGGTGTCTTTTGAGTCATCCTGTCCTACTGGCTTACATAGTGTTCCAGAACTTACCACATTCTGGCTCCTCTGTGTTTTATTAACTCTCCCTGTCTTTCCTGCATGTCTGACTCATCTTCTTTTTTTAAAAAAGTACTTTTATTTATTAATTTGAGAGGGAGAGAGAGAAAGTATGGGTGTGCCAGAGCCTCCTGCCTCTGTAAATAAGCTCCGATGCATACTCCACTTTGTGTGTCTGGATTTACGTGGGTACTGGGGAACTGAATCTGGGCCATTAGTCTTTACAAGCAAGGGCCTTCAACCATTGAGCCAACTCCTCAGCATTCGGACTCCTCTTCTTCATTCAAGACTAAGTGGTGCTTCCTCAGGAACCCTGTGACCCACCATATGCATTATGACCCCTGTTACCCAGGGTTTGTCACCCAGAGTTGTCAGGTTGGGTTGTAGGGATTTGGCGTATCATCACTTTCTCATTGTGTGAAGGACAACCAGATTTTGTTGTTTTGTTTGCTGCCTGCATCCCAATAAAACTTTAAAAAAATGATAGTCAACTGAATTTAGTCCAAGAGCTATGAAAACCATTTTTAAATTATTTATTGATTTTTTAAAAGGTTGTGCTCTTTCTTAGACTACCTCATCCTTGCTGAGGATCTTCTTCAGTGGTGTTACTGGTATTCATTATAGGGACCAAGCAGTCTCAGTCAGTCTCTGGGGGTAGGGCAGGATATGGAACCTCAGGCTATTCCCACTCACCCTGAGGCTCTCAAAATCTTTCTGCCCACCTCTTCCATAATGTTACCTGAGCCTTGGGAAGGATAGAGATGTGAGTTAGTGTTGCTTTTTCTGTAGACTCTGGGTCTCTGTTTTGATGAGGTTTGAGTGACCACAGGGTCTGTCTCCATCTCCCTGGAACTGGTTTTCAGATGAGCAGTAAGAACAGCACTCATGTCACTGCTTTCTCTGTAATGACTTCTGGGCCCAGGCAGATGAGGTGGAGGTGACCCATCCCATGGTGAACAGTTGGCTCTCTGTTCTTGTATCCTGCTTCTTCCCAGTATTCTCCACCATCTGTGTACCAACAGTTTCTCCAACAAAAGATGAGAGCAGTTTGAATTAAAGGGGATAAACAAAAAAAAAAGAGGATAAGCCTAGTTATTGGAGAGGCTTATTGATGTGTGTGTCTACTCTTCTTAGGTAAAGAGCATTGGAGGTTCTCTCTGGAGCCTATTGCTTTCCTGTCCCAGGGAATCTGGCCTGGTTTCCAGACCAGATAGAAGTTCTCGCCCACTGAGCGGGTCTCATGTCCAGTCTGTGAGCAGCTGGGTATCTACATTAGCTGTGTGCCACTATTGCACCACTGTATGCTTCTTGCTCAGCAGGATGGTTTTGTATCTGGCAGGATCTCCTGCTTAGTCAACCTGTAGGCAACATTATTCCAGCACTATGAGGGCTGCCAGGAGGGACCTGGATTTCCTCTCAGTACCCAGCATGGCCACTTGATGTTCTGTGGCCACAGGCTAGGGTGTCTTCAGCAATAGGGATTTACCTTTTAGTTCTTGTAGGTAGCCAAGTGTTTTGGCAATGGCCTCTATTATTTTGGAGACCTTGTGTCTCCCTGACCAATAGTTTACTCTGGGGGGAGGGAACCCCATTCTGGCCCTGGGAATTATCAGATAGAACTCTAAAATAATTGTTTTAAGAAATCTTGTCTCAGCTTTCTCGTCTGGATGATAGAACCTGCCTCAGAGGCATTGCAAGAAGCCTATGAGGTGGCATGCGGAGATCCAGGCGCAGGGACGGTCTCTAGGAGCATCTCAGTTCTAGAGTTTTTTCCCTGCATAGAAGTGTACCTTTATCTCAGTGGGCTCACAAAACTCTGGAGAGCAGCGGCTGGATGCAGTGCCTTCTCTGGGTCCCCAGTTCTTAGCTCAGAGCTTCCTGTGGGTGAATGTTCATAAGTGTGGTTTGCAGTCTTTATTCTAGCATCAGGTGCCTCCCAGGGACCTTTCTTTCCAGATTCCTCTTTTCTTCATAACAATCGTCCTAAACATCTGCTGACCTTCTAGAGTGGTGTCTCAGTTATCAAACTTGTCACTATTGATATTTTGGGTTGAGTACTTCTTCTTCTTTGGTGGGGCTGTCCTGTACAGCTTTAGGTTTAAACAGCATCTCAGGGCTCTACCCACTGGATGCTAATGGCACCGGTCTCCTTTGCCACTAGTGATACTAAAAATCTCTCCAGATATTTCCAAATATCTCATAAGGGCAATATCACATTCAGTTGAGAACCTCTTTCCCCTGTTCACTTTGCTAACTTTTAACCATCTGTTGAAACCCAGTTCAAACATCAGCTCCTGGGAGAAGCCTTCTCTGACCTCCATGGCCACAGTGCCTTCCTTACAAGTCCCACACTTTTCTATGTTTCCCATCCTCTCACAGCTCATCATACATTATTATAATAATCTGTTTTCATGTCACTATCTGATCCATTGTAATTTGACCTTCTCAAAGATAGAACTGGTTATTTATTAACCTCTGTATCTTTAGCACATAATATAAAGCCTAGAATATAGTAGGTGGGCAAAACATGTTGGGGAATGAATGGAAGAATGGGTGGTGGGTGGCTAGGTGAGCTGACAGATAAATTTTTAGGTAGGTGGATTTGAGAGTAGTTATACAGAAAGGTAAATAGAAGGATGATGGAATTTATGAATCAATTAATAACTATAGGAGTGAATAGGCATATAGAAGATATGGAGGATAGATAGATACATGTGTTAATGTATAAATGACTGGGTGGATAAATAAGTAAGTAGGTGTGTAGATGTATGAATAAGTGGATGAGTAGATGAACAGACAAATAGGTGGAGAATGGGTGGGTAGATGTATGAGTACATGGATATATAGATGGGTTTGTGGTTGTGATGATGGATATAATTTATGACCAAATAAATGAATGGTTAAGCCATTAGATGTATGACTTGATGAATGTTTGGGAGGAAAGATAGTGGATGGGTGAATGGATAGATGGATGTGACAGAAGGCTGATAAGTCAGTGGGTAGATGGATGGCTGTGTGGTTGAATGGAGGAATAGATGGGTATATTTTGAGTGAATTAACCCTCTCAAAGGATGAAAGGAATTGATAAGTAGGTCGATGAATGGGTGTAATATAGATGAGTTGGACAACTTTGATGGAGAAACTGAGTCAGTGTGTGTGGTGGGGCATCCTGACAGTATGGAATTTTGAGAGAAACCCAAATTCTAACTTTGCATTTATTTACAATCTTTCCATAGTGTGTTTTCTTGGTTTCCTCACCTTGATATCTCTGTTGTGATTTAATGTCACACACTACCACCCACCACCCACTCCAGACCAAGCCCTTTGCAGTGTCTTCACCACCATGGTGGATTGTATTCTCTGAACCATGAGACTCCCCCTCCAAAAAAACTCTTTCCTTTCTTAAATTGCTTCTGTTGGTTATTTTGCCATAACAGTAAGAAATACAATGGATACGTATGTCTCTTAGTTAAATTGAGAGGCTCTCTAAAAATGTTTGCTTTTATTTTTGGTCCCATATGAGAGATGGAAATTGAGCCATGGAGCAGATCAAAGCTATTAGATGTAGAATCCAGATTTATAACCAACCCTACCCTGTCTGCTTCTTCTTGTAAAAAACATTCCCTGTCCTTTGAAAGTGGAGCTCAAGATAGCACTGCCCAGGTTGGACAGTTTTTCTGGTAGCATAGAAACAAGGTACTTGCACAGTGACTATAATTATAGTTTTTGGAACCAGAAAGCTTGGTTGTGATTCCTAACTCTCTCAATATCTAGCTGTGTGATTCTGGGAAAGATATAGATACTTTTGAGACTCAGTTTCCTCATCTTCAAAGCAGAAATAATACTAATTCTCATAGAACTGACACAACTGTGAAATCAAGACAACCCATGTGAATGTACAGCAAAATTCTGCACAAAACAAACCCTTACTTCATGTCTGTCTTTTCTCCTGCCTTAGGAATATCACTGGCATCTTGGTCATTCATTATTATTATTATTATTATTATTATTGGTTTGGTGTGATGAGTAAGTTTTGTTGTCAACTTGATCTGCTTGCAATCCACATTAATCTTGAGTGTTGTGTAGCAGAATTCCTCTGAATTGAAGAGAGAAAGGAAGCTCAGGAGATTCAGGAAGTCATGTTAGCTAGAAACAAACATTCCTTCCTGGGAAGGGCAGTGTAGGAAGGAAATTCCAGAGACTCAGGAAGTCAACAAGTCTGGGAAATGGTTGCAAGATCCCACCTTAAGGCTATATAAAGGGGAAGGAAATCTCTATCCCTCCTGCCTGTTTGCTGGTGTGTGTGTGTGTGTGTGTGTGTGTGTGTGTGTGTGTGTGTGTTTATGTGTGTGTTTTGGTGGTGATGGTGGTGATGGCTTTGTTCTCTCTCTGTTTGGACCTATGAAAGGGGACTAGCCTCTTTTGCAATTATGGAACTTACCCTGGATCTGTAGCTTCAATAAATCCCTTCCTCCTATAACTGTAGTTGGTTAGGAGGTTCATCTCAGCAGCGTATGGCTAAGACATTTGGTGACCCATTTTAGTTGGTTTCAACATTGCTAAGATTTCAAGAAAACTGCATGAAGGTATGTTTCTTATAGGAGGGAATGATGGCAATTTGAGTAGGAAAATTCTTTTCTTTTTTATTAACAATTTTCATACATGTATATAATGAATTTTGAACATAGTCCCCTCCCATTACTTTCTTTTGCCCCTCTTTTCCTCCCACACTTTAAATGAACCCTTTCTTTTTTCCAACTTTTCAATTCCTCTTCTATTTTGATGCCATGTTTTTATCATCTTCCATCATCCATTATGACATGTTGATGGACCCAATATTGCACAGGATTGTGTAGGTGACAACAGTCACTGTGACGTCATAAATGCAGCAGCCACTTTGTATCTGGAAGACATCATTCCAAAGTGTTTCTCCCCTCCCTTTGGCTCTTCCATCTTTCTCCTACCTCTTCCACAATGTTCCATGAGCCTTGGAGGATGTGATAAAATTGTCCCATTTACTCCCCTTAAATCTAAGCCCATGAAAAATTGATCAGTCTGGCAACTCCTGGTCCCAATCACCGGCTCCTTCCCTCACTATGCTGTTGACCAAAGTGACCCATGAGGTCCCAAAGACAAGACAGGATTCTCTCAAAGCTCTTGAATACCCACCCCAGGCCTGAGGTAGGATCCTGTTGCTAAAGAAACCACAGAAAGCCATCTATCAGCACCAAGAGACCCTGTGAGGTCCAGAATGGTAACCAGCCCCCAGATGGTAGTTGGTGCAGTGATGGAAGGCACTGCATAAGCTTCCAGGGGAAACTGGTCAACAATAGTTGGAGTAAACAGAGACCACTGATATGCAATGCAGTCTGCCGCCATGAGTAGGCTGAACATACTTCCTACTGGGAGAGAACAGTGAACCAAGAACTGAATACTTGTGCAATGGAGGTGCCAAAGCCCCGGGGGGAGGTAATCAACAGCTTTTAATTTGGCCAAGTAATCCACTCAGTGACGGGGAGCCCTTAACTGGAATTGGAGACTCAGGGCAAAATGCACTGCAAAACAAAATCTTGGGACCCCCAAAGAGAAATGTACTTTATAAGTGATTTACAAAGAGGCTACTCACAATAGAATCTAGCCAATTCGGAAATGTGTATCCCAGTTAACCTATACTGATCTCACTCTCCGATGGAGATTCTGTTTGTATTTTTCAGAAGGCTCTGAGAGAGCTGTGGCTCTTCCAACCCTACCAATGAGCCACAGGCCAATAGGTGACATCCTGGCAATAGATGAGCCACACCAGACCTACCGTGAAGGATCCATAAGGAACCCCGCAGAGAGTGATGGGATAAGCAAGAGACCCATAACCATAGCCAACCAGTCAACCCAGGATAAGCCAGCAAGACAGACACCAATGATTTTCAACCCAACCTAAAGCAGAAGTACAGAGGCCCCTAAGACCTCAACAATAAAGCAGCCTTAATACTCACCCACCATGACTCAGGGAACTGAGCGGAAGAGGGGGTGGAAAAACTGTAAGAGCCATGGTGGGGAAGAATATCCAGAGACATGGCCCCCCCTCAGTAAAAACATACAAAGGGGGGTGGAACCAGGTTGACTCCTAGGCTATCCATAACCTCTTATCCCATGGACTGATCCAGTCTGCCCATGGAGGAGGATATCCAGCTGATTGGGGACAGGGAAAAGGGAAATCGGGGAACTGGGGATGCCAATACATTATTTGCTCATTCGGTGTATTTAATTATGGATAATAAAGAAATAAAAAAATTGTCCCATTTAGTGTTGAGCACTCAACTATCACTTCTCAGCACTTTGAAGAGCTTTGAGTCTCGCCAGTACTTCTCTGGCATCTTGTTCATGGTCATGTTCAGCATCACCTTGTTGTGTAGACAACCTGAACCTCAATTAGAACGATGGAACATAAGAGGCATATTAGAGGTCACCCAATTTAGTCCTTTCCACAATGCAGACCCCAAGGGTCAGAAGATAAAATGACCCTAAAGATCATGCAACTGAGGACTAAGGAGCCCAAGTGTCGAGACCTCACACATTCCCATCCCAGCTTCATCTTCCCTTTCCTGAGAGCCTGAGTTGTGGCACCCTTCCTGAGAGCAATTCCTCTTTAGAGTGAATGTTTCACACTGGAGTTAAAGGTCCTGATGTGGCCCTTCCTTCTGATGAGTTTCCATGGAGGTACTAGACAAGGACTTAATCATGCTCATTTCCAGAACATGCTTCTGGTCTTCTGAGTAGCTCTTGACTCAGTTGCTTCTTATTCCTGGACTAAATGAGGTAGCAGTCACCTGACTAAATGAGGCACTAAATGAGAAAGTGACCAAATGGCACCTGGGAAGGTTGACAACCCAGGTCACTGCTTAGAGCTATATCCTGGGAACCCGAGCTGGCACCTGGATGCTAGCCCCGCTGGCGACAGTCTTCTTGCCCACCTGGGTCAGGACTGGAGCTGTGGCTTTAACCTGCTGAAATCAGCCATCCAAGGCTCCTATCCTTAGCTGATGCATAGCTCCCAGGGGCCAAGGGAGTTGGAGTTCCCAAAGTAGAACCAGAGTGTGAAGGGAGGCTCACACCTCATAGCA
>PVHP010049939.1:0-11984 GCA_004024765.1 Zapus hudsonius
TCTCTCTCTCTCTCTCTCTCTCTCTCTCTCTCTCTCTCTCTCTCTCTCTCTCCTCTCTCTCTCTGTATCTCTCTGCTTGAAAATGAATAAATAAAAAAAATTAAAAAAAAAAATTCTTTAAATTTCACATTTGCTTCATTTTAAAATTTCTTAGGTTTTTTTCTTTTAATGTAAAAGTAATGCCTGTACAAATGAAAACTTCAAACCATGCAAAAAGATACGTGGTGAAAACTAGGTCTACCTCCTCCCTTGACCCTCGGTCTCCTATCCATCCTCTGCAGAAGAAATCATGTTTGCCATTTTTATTCATCTTTCCAGAAGTATTATGTGCAAATATAAGCATATTGATAAGTACACAGCTGCCATGTTACGTTCATTCTTCCAGACCTTCACTTTTAAATTTAACTTCTTTGTAAAGGCATCTGTTGGTTCACATATAGTTACAACAAATAATGCAGAGAGAACAGTGTACCTTTTACCCAGCTTCCTTCAATGGTAACATTTGTTTTTCTTTTTTAAAAATACTTATTTGAGAGCAAGAAAGAGGGAGAGAGAGAGGGAGAGAGGGAAAGAGAGAGAGAGAGAGAGAGAGAGAGAGAGAGAAGATATGGGCACACCAGGGCCTCCTGCCATTGCAAATGAACTCTAAACATATGTGCCACTTTGTGCATCTGACTATGTGGGTGCTGGAGAATGAGACCCAGGCTGTCAGGCCTTGCAAGCACACGCCTTTAACTGCTGAGCCATTGCTCCACCCTTGTCTTTCTTTTTTTATGGTTCTGGAGATTGAATCTAGGCCTTTATGCATGCTAGGCAAGTACTCCACCACTGAGCAACACCCCTGTCTCCTGGAATTCACTCTGTAGTCTCAGGTTTGCCTTGAATTCACGGCAATCCTCCTGCCTCGGCCTCCTGAGTGCTGGGATTAAAGGTGTGTGCCACCATGCTCGACAAGTTTTTTTTTTTTTTTACATTTTAAAAAAGTAATTTCTAGCCAGGCTGGTGGGGCATGCCTGTAATTCCAGCAGTCAGGGAGGCAGAGGTAGGTGGGTTGGAGGCCAGCCTGGCACTACAGACTGAGGTCCAGGTCAGCCTGAGCTAGAGTGAGACCCTGCCTTGAAAACAAACAAGAACACAAAAGAAATTTCTAAATGGACTTATGTGCTATAGTTTTAAATTAGTACATAAAGGGATGGGTTTCATGATATTCGTAATACATCGTTCTGGTTGGCCTTCTTCCCCTGCTCCTCCTTATACCCTCTCACACCCAGTATTCCCCTTTCTACTTTCATGGTTCATGCATTCTGTTATCCGCCCCACTACAGGCTGGAGAGATGGCTCAGTGGTTAAGGCACTTGCCTGAAGAGCCTAAGGACCCAGGTTCAATTCCCCATAGATCCAGATGTACAAAGTGGCACATCTGGAGTTTGTTTGCAGTGGTAAGAGATCCTGGTATATTCTCTCTCTCTCTCTCTCTCTCTCTCTCTCTCTCTCTCTCTCTCTCTCTCTCTCTCTCTCTCTCTCTCTCTCTCTCTCTCTCTCTCTCTCTCTCTCTCTCTCTCTCTCTCTCTCTCTCTCTCCCCCTTGCAAATAAAGAATTCATGGGCTGGGGAGATGGCGCATCAATTAAGGTGCTTGCCTGCAACACCTAACCACCCAAGTTCGATTCCCCAATACCCACATAAAGCCAGGTGCACAAAGTGGTGCGTGCATCTGGAGTGCATTTGCAGAGACTGGAGACCCTGGTGCACCCGTTTTCTCTGTCTGCACCACCACACCTGGCCCATAGTCCATTTTTTTAATTGGTTGTTTTCTTATTGTTTAGTTGTTTGAGTTTATTTTATATCAGAAGAGCTGGCAAAGATTTTTTTCCTATTCTGTGTAGGTTGTCCATCCACTTTGTATACAGTTTACTTTGCTGTGTAGGAGCTTTGTAATTTCATGTAATCCTATTTATCAGTTCTTGGAGTTATTTCTTGTGCTATTGGAATCCCAGTCATAAAGGTTTTGCCTATACCTATGTTCTTTTTCTTTTTCCTTTTTTGAGAATGGGTCTCGTGTAGCCCAGGCTGGCCTCCAACTAACTATATAGCAGATGACCTTGAACTTCTGATCTTCCTGCCTCTACTTCCCAAGTGGTAGATTTTCAGGCATGTACCACCACACCTGGTTTATGCAGTGTTGGGGGATTGAATCTTGACTTCTTGGATGCTCTACCTACGGAGCAGTAAAACAAGCCCTGCCTAAGGCCTATATGTTCATGTGTCTTCCCTGTGTTTTCCTCTAATATTTTCAACATTCCAGGCTTTAAATTATAACCTTTGATACATGTTTGAGTTGGTGTTTGTGCAGGATGAGAGATATGGATCAGAATCCATTCTTATACAGGTACCCAGTTCTACCAACACCATTAATTGAGCAGATTATCTTTTATCCAGTGCATATATTTTATACCTTTGCCAAAAATTAGGTGACCATTAGCTGTGTGCATTTCTAAGTCTTATATTGGCACCTCTGTTAGTACCTACTGCAACTCACTCATAAAGAGGTGGAGACTAGGGCATCTTAGATTCTAGGACACATTCCCTGAAGGAGCTAGTGAGAACCCACCCAGCCCTTTCCTCTTCCTCTCAGCGGTGAAGGGAGCAGCCTTGCTCCACTGTGCACTGCCATCAGTAGGTACTGCCACCACAACTCCAAGCAAAAGGGCCAGTTAGTCATAGACTGAATTATCTCAGGATTTTTTTTGGGAGGGGGCTTGAGGTAGGGTCTCACTCAAATTTAGTCTGACCTGGAACTCACTCTATAGTTCTAGGCTGGCCTTGGACTCACAGTGATCCTCCTACCTCTGCCTCCCAAGTGCTGGGATTAAAGGTGTGCGCCACTACTGGGTCCTCAGTAATTTGTTTTTATAATAATAGAACAGAAAGCTGACTAACATTCCTTCAAAGTTTCATCCCATAGTGACATCAGGCTCTTTGAGACAGTCCCTTCTTTCCTTGGGCCTTTTGTGAAGCTACATTCTTAGGAACCTTAGAAGTGTTACTGTCTGTCTAAGAAGAGCTATGAGCTGTAACCTTAGGATTCTACCCCCCCCAAGCTCCACCCAGTGTTTGGGATAAAACTCATGGCCTGTGCAGGACAAACTCTCTACCATTTGCTTATCCTCAGACCTTTAGTCTTATGAGACAGGGTCTTGCTATGTAGCCAAGGATAGCCCTGAATTTATTTATTATTTCATTTTTATTTAGTTGCAAGCAGAGAGAGATAGAAGAGAGACAGAGAGAATGGGCATTCCAGGACCTCCAGCTGCTGCAAACGGACTTCAGATGCATGCACCACTTTGTGCATCTGTTTTTACATGGGTACTGGGGAATCATACCCAGGTCATCAGGCTTTGCAGGCAAACGCCTTAAATGCTGAGCTAGCTCTCCAGCCACTTTGTGCATCTGGCTTTACTTGGGTATTGGGGAATCTAACTCAGGTTGTTGGGCTTTGCAGACAAGCACCTTAACTGCTAAGCCATCTCCAGCTCATCCTTGAATTTATAATCCTTCTGCCTCCACTTCCAAATGCTGAGGTTACAGGCATGAACCACCACATCCAGCTCCTTTAGACTCTTAGAGAGATTCTTGTATAATTTATAGAGTCCCAACTTTAGAGATAAGGCAACTGACTGATACCAATTAGCAATATTTACAATATTTGTAAGTTTTTAAAAAAATATTTTATTTATTTATTTGCAAACAGAGAGATAGAGAGAGGAGAGATAATGGGCTACCAGAGCCTCCAGCCACTGCAAACAAACAAACAAACAAACCCATTCCAGATGGATGCATGTACCACTTTGTGCAACCAGCTTTATGTAGCTACTGGGGAATCAAACCCAGGTCATTAGACTTTGCAGGCAAGTGCCTTAACCACTGAACTATTTCTCCAGGCAACCATTTATAATTCCTAATGCAGGTGTGAGTGACCATGTGATCTGAATTTACCAATCAGCGTGAGGTTCAGAAGTCTTGATTTGACTACTGAGAAGGAAGTGCTGGAAGAGTATAGAACTGATTTAATTGGCATCCAGTCTGTGACCCCAGGGGAGCAGTACTGTGGACAGACCAAAGCAAAGATGGATCCTGGGAACATCCTTTGGCTGCTGGATCAGCCAACCACAAAGTCCTGGGTTTCTACTGTTATGGAATTTGGGAATTTTTAGGTTGTTTAAGCCAGTTTGAATCAGGTTTTCCAGTTATTAAAGATATATTAGTCATACACACCAAGACACCATTCATCAGGACAAACAAAGCAAAAATGAGAGGTGTTTGGTTATGAGCTCTCAGTCTCACATCTGTGCTCCAGGCTCATCCTTGGCCCTGGAATTGTCCTCTTCATTTTATTTTATTCTGTTTTATTTAATTAATTTATTTACTTGAGAGAGAGGGAGGGAGAGGGAGAGGGAGGGAGAGAGAATATGGGTGTGCAAATGAACTCCAGACCCATGCACCACCTTGTACATCTGGCTTTATATGGGTACTGGGGTTCGAACTCTGGTCCTTCTGCTTGGGAGGCAAGTACCTTGACCACTAAGCAATCTCTCCAGCCCCGGTCCTGCTACAAAAGTCCTTTCTCCAAGGCCCTCTTTGGGTGGTCCTTCTCTAAAGCCATTGTCAGCACCTCGTGTTCAGATCAGAATTCGCCACGCCTTCTGAGCTCCCACCACATTATGGACATCACACTGTCATTGCTTTTATCACTGCCTGTTAGCCACACGCCACTGGGATGAATCTTCAAATTAGGCACAATTTGGGGGAGGAAAGTATTTATTGAAACTACAGATTGAGGGGAAGTTCCAGAACTCTTTCACAGATCCAAGAAGAGAGAGAAACCCATCACCTACACCACACACACAGAACAGGGAACAGGCCAGGAGCCAAGGAGAGAATTTCTTCCCCTTTATATAGGCTTAGGGTGGGGTCTTATGCCCCTTTCCCAGACTTAATGGCTTCCTAAGTCTCTGGAATTTCCTTCCAGCACTGACCACACAGGAAAGGATATTTAATTCTAGCTTCTTTGAGCTTCTTTAATCCTGCCCCCTACTGAGAGGCCGCCTTCCTGTAAACATCCTCAGAGACCTACCCAAGATAATTAAAAAGATCAAGTTGACAACAAAACCTAGCCATCACACTGCCTCTTGGTACCAGTAGACCTCCTTACCAATCCAGAACTTGTTACACACGTCTCAGTGCCCAGGGCACCTAATAAACTACTGAACATCTTGGTAGGCAAAACCCTGTAGTTCTCCATTTCTTTTCAGACTAATGAGTCTGCT
Source organism: Zapus hudsonius (assembly GCA_004024765.1). Lineage (NCBI taxonomy): Eukaryota > Metazoa > Chordata > Mammalia > Rodentia > Dipodidae > Zapus > Zapus hudsonius. Next base: position 5,327 of record PVHP010049939.1, read on the forward strand.
CACCACCTTTCCCCTTTTGACTGACAAATTCCAGCTTCCAGGCCATGGATTAAACTGTATAATAAGTTACCACCAAAAGATGAATTCTAGAAGTGATAGGAAAAGGTATTTGCGTGGAACTACAAACACAGAAAAAGGCAAAAGTTGGATTAACAAGTACCTCCATTCTAATGAAGCCAGAGCTGCTTCTTTGCCAAGTGAAGAGGGTGACACACCAAATCTCTCTGAATAAATAAGATGGGTTTACAATTTCGTTAAGACTGCTGAAGACTGTGGGAAGAATCTAAACTCGGCACTACCCACACATAAGGTCGCATCATGCCCATCAATTTATTTTGATCTCATGGAAGGCGTTTTGGAGCAGGGTTTAAGAAATAGCTCACCCAAAAGAACATTCCAATTATGTAAAAATGAGCCCCAGTGATTTCTCTCCATTAACCTTACATAAGAAGGTTTCAAACATGGTAATGTAATTTCACAATACAAAAATAATAAAAGAACTCTTAATACATTTAATACTCTTAAATGCTTAATACAGGCATTTGATCTAATAGGTGATAAATTCTACCTGATCTTTTGCAAGAAAAAGTTGAATTAGGGAAAGTAACTTACCACCTTGAAGTACGTGTCAAAACTTGAATCACAGAGAAAATGAGAGTAGCCAAGCCCAGGCCAATGGTGACAATCGGTGAGGGTTACTTAATGAGTGTTCATTGAGTGCTTGCTACATGTCAGATATTATTTAAGCCATTGAGGATGCGGGGGTAAAACAAACATGAATGATGATGATTTGTTAGCACCCACTGTCTCTGCGCAAATTGGCTCATTCGTTCCACCCTCGCCACCACTCTGTGAGCTACTTTCGCTATCCCCTTCTTTTTAAATATTTATTTATTATTTGCAGAGAGAGAGAGAGAGAGAGAGAGAGAGAGAGAGAGAGAATGAGCACACCTGGGGCCCGCTGCAAATGAACTCCAGATGCATGTACCACTTTGTCCATCTGGCTTTACGTGGGTACTGGGGAATCAAACCTGGGTTGTTAGCGCCTTAACTGCTGATCCATCTCTCCAGCCTGCAGTATCCCCTTCTTAGAGTTACAAAAGCTTCTACAAAGTAACTTGCTGATGGTCACAAAGTCAGTTAAAGTGGCAAAGGCTGGACGCTATATGGCCAGGAAGTAACACAGCAAGTGAGTAGAAATGGCTGCTGGAGATGTTCCATGGGCCATTTTCAAATCTATTTTACTTGCTCAAGCACTCCATTTTCTTAGTTGATTATAAGACAAAATTCAACATGATTCTATGAAAACTTCAACAAAAGTGAGCTCGAGAGATGGCTTAGCCTTTAAAGGCACTTGCTTGCAAAACTTGACAGCCTGGGTTCGAGTCCCCAGTACCCATGTTAAAGGCAGATGCAGTGGAGCATTCACCTGGAGCTATTTGCAGAGGTGGGCGATCTTGGCACTCTCTCTCTCAAAAAAGTAAATATATGAAAAAAAAACTGCAACAAAGTAGAAATTAGTAGTGACCAATCAACTAGCTAGAAAAAGCCTCAGTGAGGCAGTGATGTATGAGGAGAAACCTGAGTACAGCCAGTTATGTGAAAATGTAAGAGACCAGCAGGAAAGAGACAGTGCGAAGCCCTGAGGAGCAAATGTGGCTGGGGTGTCCGGGTAATAAGAAAGAGGTCATGGACAGAAGCAAAGAGGCTGGGCTAGATGCAGAGGTGTCCAACCTTTTGACATTGTGAATGCTGTTGTCTTCTATGAATGTGTGAGAGCATGTTCATAGCTATCCTGGGAAGCATGTGGCCTGCAGCCACATGGAGAATGATGAAAATGATCAGATTCAGGAAATACTGGGAAGGTAAAGCCAATATTACATATGAGATTAAGAGCTGGGGAGAGGGAATCAAGGAAACCCCCAAAACTCCAGGGTTGAATGAAGTCCAGGACATTTGCTTTCTCTTTCTCTCCTGCCCTGTAGGTCCTCCTTACCTTTCAGATTTGGATATCTGTCACATGCATCACAACCTCCCCACTCAGTGAAAGAAGTTTAGAAATCGCTGGTATTCAAAAGAGCACCTGGGCATGGTGGTGCAGCACTCTGTAGGCTGAGGCAGGAGGATCTCTAGTTCGAGGCCTACCTGAGCTACATGAATCTTTCTCAAAAAACAAAGCTAAGCTGGGCATGGTGGCTCACAGCTTTAATCCTGGCTCTTGGGAGGCTGAGATAGGTGAACTAATGTGAGTTTGAGGCCAGCCTTGGCTACATAGGAAGTTCCAGGCAGTCTGGGCTAAAGTGAGACTCTGCTTCAAAACAAAAACAAAAACAGCAACAACTAAACTACAACAAAAGAGCAGGTTTAGAGCTGGGCATATGGTTCAGTGGTACAGTGCTTGCCTAGCATGCATGAGACCCTGAGTTCAATCCCCAGAGAGCCAAAATAAATAAATAAATAAAAATAAAGGCAAAAACAAGATTAATAGATTAATCTGCTTGTGCTTTTGCATATATGAAGTTCACATCTGCTCCTGAGGCTGTGTCTTCTGAGGTTAGGTCACAAAAGAGGGAGCGTCTGTCCTGTTCTCTAAAATACCATGTGCCATGCTATGTTCTGTGACTCTGCAAGTTTGAAGTGATTACATAGAAAATACTATTTTCAGGGATCTGGCAGACACTCCTCAGGATGTAGTACTTACATTAGTCAGGGTTCTCAAGAGGAAAAGATTCAATAAAATGAATCTATATTAACAAGGAAATTTATTAGATTGGCTTACCCGATACCATCTGAGCAGTCCAACAGTGGCTATCTGCAGGCTGCAGAGTCTGAGAACCAGGCAGCTGCTCAATCCATGAGGCTGGCTGCCTCAGCAGTCCCAATCTGACGCTGAAGGCTGAGGATCCCTGGGGAGCTGCTGGTCATCAGTCTGTGCTGGTGGGCTGGAGAAGCTGGGTTCTGGTGTCTGAGAAGAACAGCAGCAACAGGGTAGAGGTGTGTCCCAGCTCTCGGATGTCTGCCTAGACAGATCCATACTTGATGGGCCATGTGCTACTTTTGTCAAAGCAATGGATGCAGCTCAGCGGCATAAACATAAACTTTCACTTCTTTCATTTTTTCTGCTTAATTTCCTTATTATTTCAAGAAGAGGAAAGATTGGGCAGTGTGGTAGTTTGAATGGATGTCCTCCAGTGGATTCAGGAGTTTTATTAAAGCTAGTGACTTGAAGGTGTCACCTTGGACAGATCCTAGGATCCAGCCCTCAGGTGTTACTGGGGACAGTTCTGGAATCCAGCCTGAGGTATGCAAAGAGCAGTTTGAGCTCTATTGAGCTCCTGCTGTTTGGCCGCCTGAGTGTGTGCATACTTTTGGAGGTGCTGGTGATGGGTTTCTCTCTTTGCTTGGACCTGTGAAGGGGGACCAACCTCTTTCACCATTAAGGAACTTCCCCTGGATCAGTAAGCTTCAAATAAATCTTTTCTTCCTCCCATAAGCTGTGCCTGGTTTGGAAGTTCATCCCAGCAGCATGAGATGCTTGTGCAAATAGTAAATAATGCCTTCAAAATGAGCCAAAACATTAAATTTAAAAAGCAAAGGCAGGCATGGTGGCACATACCTTTAACCTCAGTACTCAGAAGGCAGAGGCAGGAGGATCACTGTGAGTTCCAGGTCAGTCAGGGCTAGGATGAGACCCTACCTTGAAAAATTCGGGGGAGGGGGGGAGCAAGGCCTCCTGATTTTATTTTAAATATTGGCCTGTTACTTTGTTATTACAATAACAGTGGTATTTGCATATAGTCAATATTCTGGTCTCTACACAAAAATGATACTCTTGGGCTGAAGAGATGGCTTAGCGGTTAAGGTATTTGCCTGCAATGCAGAAGGACCGGAGTTCGATTCCCCAGTGTTCATATGAAGCCAAATGCACAAGAGGGTGCATGTGTCTGGAGTTCATTTGCAGTGGCTGGAGGCACTGGCTGCCCATTCTCTCTTTGTGTCAGCCTGCCTCTCTCTCTCAAATAAATAAATAAAATATATTTTTAAAAATGATACTCTTTTGACATTGTTAACTCTAATATTAAACATTTTTCTCAATTGTTCCTACATAAAAATAGCTTAATGGGACAGGGTAGATGGTTCAATTGATCAAGCACTCACTCTGGATCTCTGGAACCCACATAGATGCTGGGGATGGTGACATGTGCCATAATCCTAGTGTTCACAAGGCAGAGACAGACAGATCCAGGACAAGCTAGCTAAACTGGCTAAATCCATGAGCCAGATTCAGCAATAATAAATAAGGCATCTTAATAAATAAGGTGGAGAGTGATTGAGGAATATACCCAGCATTGACCTCTAGTCTCTAAAGGAACACAAATATACAAGCGCACACATATAAACAAGCATACAGGGGCTGGAGAGGTGACTCAGCGGTTAAAGCATTTGCCTGCAAAGCCTAATGACCTGAAAGGAAAAAGTAAGGGACAAGGTGAGTTTGGAAGAAAGAGACTGATAGGAATCTCATGGGCCGTGAACAGGCTTTATTTAGAGGATAGGGCCTGAGAGGTCGATGCCTCAGGTTCCAATGACACTATGGCCCTGGCACAAGAGTGCTCACTAGGTGGTGTGTGCTGGGAGGTTTGATTAGCCTTGAAATTGGGGGTAGGGATGTTCTACCCGCAAAATGTAGAAAAGGGAAGTGCAGACATGGGAGCTGCAAGCTGGCTGGAGTCATTTTAGTTTCTCTGGGGGTGGCCAGGTGGCAGGTGACTTCTTGTAAGAGACCTAAGATAAAGGGGGCAGCTGGTTATCTCTGGGCAGACTGTGGCTCAAGTTTGTCTGCAGGACTGCAGTCTCTGGGCAAATCCCCTGGCATCTGTCCACAGTCTGTTTGCTAACTCCTTCACTTGTACATTGAATCCTTACCTTCCTCCTTCCGTCCATTTCTTCTGACCTCTCACATCCTTTACCCTTGCCCTTTCCTTCCCTTCTTCCCAGACAATACTCCTGCTTCACAGCCATACCTAACTTGGACAAAATTCTTTGTATTCTCTTGCAGTGTTATAGAGAGTTTTGTAAGCATGCCAATAATAGCCGTGCTACATTTCACAAGTGAAATTAACAGAAGAGAGAATCCACTTCTCCCTTGTTTAGGTAGGTAGGACACCTTTTCTGAGTGATGCTTCATGAAAGTTATCACTGCCTTGAAAGCCACGCACACCTCTCTTCCTAGGCACCCTTTTCCCACAATTCTGGTAGCCCCAGAAATGTTGTACAGTAAATGCACTCGGTAGCACATCTGCCTTGGCTGATAAATGCAACCCCATCCTCCTGTGGTCCACCCCTCTGGAACTGGTATAGGCACCCCCCCCCCAAGAAAGTGAACGTCAAGACTAACTGGACCTGACAGATTTCTTTAATGGATTTAAATTAAAGGGAATGAAAGCAGATTGTCAGTTGGTTGGAAAGGCGAACTTGAGGAAGACTCATGGACTATCAGCCATGTGATACCCAGTGCCTCATCTTCCCCCCCATTCCAGCTGATCCCACGTCCCCAACAAAATACTACAAATAGTTCATAACCTAGTGCATAATAAATATTGAGGCAGCGCTTGAGTTTTTATTCTGTTAATGTTCAAGGATTAAAACGAATAGGGGAAGTGAAAATAATGAGAAAACAGGCTTAATCAGGCCTAGAGTGGATGGTATACTGATGCTCTTATTTGAAGCCTGCAAAAACGTACTGTGAAATGTTGAGTCTTGTCCAACCATCAAAAGGACCTATGAAGGCCGGGCGTGGTGGCACACGCCTTTAATCCCGGCACTCGGGAGGCAGAGGCAGGAGGATCACCGTGAGTTCAAGGCCACCCTGAGACTCCATAGTGAATTCCAGGTTATCCCGGGCTAGAGTGAGACCCTACCTCGAAAGAAAGAAAGAAAGAAAGAAAGAAAGAAAGAAAGAAAGAAAGAAAGAAAGAAAGAAAGAAAGAAAGAAAGAAAGAAAGAGTTTGAAGCTGGGCGTGGTGGCGCACACCTTTAATCCAGCACTCAGGAGGTAGAGGCAGGAGGATCACCATGAGTTCAAGGCCAGCCTGAGACTCCAGTGAATTCCAGGTCAGCCCGGGCTAGAGCGAGACCCTACCTCGCAAAAAATAAAAATAAATAAATAAATAAAGGACCACACGAGCCTCGCTTCAGCGGACGTTCCAGTTTCTGGGTAACTTCTCTGACGAAGACCTTCCGGCAGGTCGTGGGGCCCAGTCCGTTCGATTGCTTCTGCCTGGCCGCGGCGGCCGCCCGATCGACTGCTCCTGCCTGGCGGCGCCCGAGCGCGGGAACTCCGTCGGGAGCTCCGGGCCCCGCCGCCCGGGCCCGCGCCGGCGCGTCGCCGCCATGTCCGAGGCGTACTTCCGGGTGGAGTGGGGCGCGCTGGGGCCCGAGGAGAACTTTCTGTCCTTGGACGACATCCTGATGTCCCAAGAGAAGCTGCCGGCGCGCACCGAGACGGCCCTGCCGCGCCTGGGCGCCTTCTTCCTGGAGCGGGGCGCGGGCGCCGAGGCGGACCGTGCGCTCCCGCCGGTGAGGCCCGAGCCTGGGGGCGGGGGTCTCGGGGATGGGGGGAGGTCTCGGGTGAGGGTGGGGGGAGGTCTCGCGGATG
>PVHP010049940.1:0-11872 GCA_004024765.1 Zapus hudsonius
TGAGACTGATTAAATGTTCTAACGCTCCACAAAAAAATGCTATTGGAAACATTTTATTTTCTTATTCCTATTGCTAGTTCATTTCTTACATTTATGAAACATTAGGAATTCAAATTACAATGAGTTAGTTTTAAAAACCCCATGAGTATGTTTAAAAAAAAACTGTGCATCCATACCAATTCTCACTCCCTTTTATCTTCCCTGGTTTCATTATAACTTGAGTCAATATGCTTTGGGATTAACTCTCACGTTCAACCCTGGGAATCTGGGAAGGATTCATTCAAGGACATTCTGCAGATATGAAAATCCATGAACATTCAGGTCCCATGGACAATGACACAATAATTCCATGTTTAACCCTCTCCTTGCCTCTCAAAGTTTCAGACTCTAGGCTGTTCATCATACCTGACATCGTGTGAATTCTGTGTAAGTAGTTGTTATAGTGTATTGTTCATGAAATAAATATAAATAAAAGCTCAGACAAATGTATTTTATAGATTTTTTTGGTTTGTTGGATCCATAGATATGGAATCTATTACACTTATAATTTAATAACAAATATCTCCATTATAAACTGTAAAACTTCTGAAGGAAACATTCACACTGCAATTGTGTCTATATGAGAAGGTGTTTGTAGTGGTTTGATCCATGTGTCCCCATAGACTCATGTGTTCTGAGTGCTGATCCCCAGTGAGGGCAGTTTGGGAATTGGAACCTTGTTGGAGGTGTGTTGTTGGGGGCAGGCTTATGGGGTTCTAGCCAGCTTCCCCTTGCCAGTGTTGGGCACACTCTCCTGCTGCTGGTGTCCACCTGATGTTGGCCGGGAGGTGACGTCCAGCCTCTGCTCATGCCGTCATTTCCCTGCCATTATGGAGCTTCCCCTCAAGTCTATGAACCAGAATAAACCCTTTCCTCCTCTAAGGTCGGATTCTTTATGCAGCAACGAGTAGTTGACTGAAACAGTGTTCAACATCATTTACCATTGGGAAAATACAAAATTAAACCACAAGGAGATATTACGTTGTAACGGGGAACTTGGGGTTCCTTGCCAATACAGCAACAAACTAAGAGTCCCCAAATTCTTGTCATAAAGATTTAAAGAACTACATTTATACACCACCAGAGGGGAAGGTTTAGAGAGGCTTTATTAGATTAAGAAGGGAAGATATAGGAGGTTCCCATTATGGGGGGGAAGTCTATATGGGAAAAGAAAGGGGTCCCCCTCATCTCAGCCATGAGGCTGAGATGGGGGGTACCAAAACCCTGGAAGTGTAGGAGTCTCTGCTGGCCAGGGTAGAAGAGAAGAGAGAGCAGTTTGCCTTCTCCAGGTGAGTATATCCTCTGGCTTAGGTGAGCCAGAGAGACAGCTGATTGGTCTGGGCTTTGACCAATCACAGTTCCAGGATTAGGTTTGAGTTTTAGTAAAGGAGACCTCCCTAGATGTAGGGAGGGGCTCGGGTTGTTTTTTAGAAACACAGATTAGGCCAGAAATGAATGGAGACTACAAACAGAATTCCAAGGTCGTTCCTGCTCTTTGCTTTCAGGGTCCCAGTCACCCCAAACTGCCACAACTTCATACCTATTAGAGCAGCTATAAGAGAGAGAAGGAGAGAGAGAATGTGGTAGTTTGAATAATGTCCCCCAATAGAATTTATTATAATTGGGTTTATTAAATTGTTAATTGTCTCCAGGCATCTGGCTGGAGAAAGTGTCACTTTGGCCTGGCCTCCTGGGGACTGGCCCTTTCTAAATTGGATGCAAAATACTAGGGATAGATATGCAAAAGAAAAGCCAAACCTGGTCAGCAGCAGTTCTGATTTTGTGAATTACAATGTTATAGTGTGCTTGCTTGCTTGCTTCTGGAGGTGCTGGCTCTCTCTCTCTGCTTGCTTCTGTAAAAGGGGGCTAGCCTTTTTTCCTTAACATCCCCTGGGTCTGTTCCTTCAATAAATACTCTCCTCCCCAAATTGTGCCTAGTTTGGAGATTTGTCCCAGAAGCGTGTGGCTGACTACGACAGAGCGAGAGAGAGAGAGAGAGAGAGAGAGAGAGAGAGAGAGCACACTTGGGAAACAGAGACAAGAGAATGACATTCTTGAGGCTAGCCTGGACTACAGAGCAAGAGCCTAACTCAAAGAGGAATAAATAATACATACACACATACATGCATGCATGTATGCATACATACACATATATGTACACACATACCATGTATAAACTGGTGCAGCCACTATGGGGAACAGTATGGCACCTCTTCAAGAAGCTTAAAATAAAACTCTCCTCCAGCCCAGCTACCCCACTGATTGATTTATATAAAAAAATTATTGATCGTGCATGGCTGTAAGACTGTGCCACCTGTGTTCCCTGCATACCTCAGATGGCCAGACTCAGAGTGCACATTATTTTTTGTTTGCTTTTTCCAGGTCAGGTCTCGCTCTAGCCCAGGCTGACCTAGAACTCACTCTGTAGTCCCAGGCTGGCCTTGAACTCACAGCGATCCTCCTACCTCTGCCTCCCAAGTGTTGGGATTAAAGGCATGTGTCACCACACCCAGCTCCAGAGTGGACATTATGAAACCAGACACAGGAATGATCCCTTGTGACCTGGTCACAGGCCCCAGGGACTAAGATGAAAATCTCTGTCATTCCCAGCTGGGTAGCACATTCCTTCTATGGAGCAGGCTACCTTGGATTTAATTAACAAGAGCTCTGCCTCATCTGCAGGTAGGTGCAGGCCAGATTGCTGGGGAAAGGTCTGATTGATCAGGGCTGAAGAGATGGCTCAGAAGTTACAGTGTTTGCCTGCAAAGGTTGATCAGTGACCCTTCACTCGTCAAGAAATGGATGGGTTCAGGAAACAGCAGGCGATGGTGGACAGAACAGGCCCCCACTCTTGTAGAGGTCATGATCTGGTGGTGGAAGGATGTTCTTAGTAATCTTACATAGAGGGCTGGAGAGATGGCTCAGTGCTTGCCTGAAAATCCTAACGACCCCAGTTTGATTCCCAGTACCCACATAAAGTCAGATGCACAAAATAGCACATGCATCTGGAATTTGTTTTCAGTGGCTGGAGGCTCTGGCGTGCCCATTCTGTGTGTGTGTGTGTGTGTGTGTGTGTGTGTGTGTGTGTGTGTGTTTGTGTGTCCCTCTGCTTGCAAATAAATAAAAATATTCTTAAAAACCAGAAAAAAAAATGTTAGACAGTGGCCAGGTATGGTAACACATACCTTTAATCCCAGCAACTCGGGAGGCTGAGGTAGGAGGATCGCTGTGAGTTCAAGGCTAGCCAGGGCCTACAGAGTGAGGTATAGGTCAGCCTGGGCTACAGTGAGACTTCGTCTTGGAAAAAAAGTGGGTGCACTGAGGAGTTACCCCTTTCTCAGTTTCCAGGCTTGGCTTTACCAAAAGCTTTAAAAATTCTATCTCGCCGGGTGTGGTGGCACACGCCTTTAGTCCCAGCACTTGGGAGGTAGAGGTAGGAGGATCGCCGTGAGTTCAAGGCCACCCCGAGACTACAGCATGAATTCCAGGTCATCCTGGACTAGAGCCAGACCCTACCTCGAAAAACAAAAAAAAAAAAAATTCTATCTCAAGACCATAGCTTCATAAAGGAGGTAGACCAGCACACTACCTTCCAAGGGACGGACAATGATAATATTCATTACGTGACTACCATTTTCATGTGTCAGTTAATGTGGGCGATTCCTGTAAGTTTTCGCTGCTGTTTTCACATGATATTTCTCCCCCCTTTGACCACTCACTTGGGCCAAACCCGAATTTTTACCCAAATATGATGGCAAGTTTACTTTTATTTCTGCATTCCACAGTCCTTGGTCATAGCAAACTAATTTCTGAAGCTGCATTTGTTGAAATTATGTTGATGGAGCTCATATTTCATATCATTGATTATAATGAGCTATTTTATCAAACTGTCCATGTGACAGTATTAGAGAAAAATGATGAATTTACTCATTTATTTGCTTGAGATTCCATTGGAAATGTTTAAAACAAAGGGAAAAGATCCATGGAGTCGGGTAATGTAAGCTTCCTTGAAAGATATGTCTGGGTCCACATGAAGCAATAACATTGCACCAACCATCCCTGATCTTAATAGCATTAATTGAAGGCTGATTAATTATGTCTTTTCATAAAGTGCCCTATTGTGAACTCAGATGCACGATACTTACCATAAGCAGTGTAAATATTGTCATGATTTCTCTCTTTTTTAAATATTTATTTGCAAGGAGAGAGAGAGAGAGAGAGAGAGAGAGAGAGAGAGAGAGAATACGAGTGTGCCAGGGCCTCCAGCCACTGCAAACAGACTCCAGATGCATGTGCCACCCTGTGCATCTGGCTTTATATTGGGGAAGCAATCCTGGGTCAGTAAGTTTTGCAGACAAGTACCCCAAGTGCCAAGGCTTTTCTCCAGCCCACTGTCATGATTTCTTATAGAATTAGGGGGTTTTTAAATCCTCTGTGTGTGTGTGTGTGTGTACCTTTTTACTTGGCTTTTAATTTAAAAATGGTCATTAAACGGATATATCAGTTAATGAGTCACTAACCATTGTGTGGGCTCTCTCTTGGAAAACTTTGTCTATTTCTGGCAGTCTGAAGGACCAATCACCGAAGGTTAAGCTGAGGCTGGTGCAGGCATACCACGTGGACGATACGCCTTCTTGACTCCTTCTATCATTGAATTCCTGGAGCAGCTGCAATCTGCAAGAGGGAAAAGGTTGTTTTTATTTCTTTAGATGAATTCTTTTGTTTTTTTAATATTTATTTGCAGGCAGAGAGTATAGACACACCAGGACCTCTCGCCATATAAAAGAAATTCAAATATGTATGCCTCTTCGTGTATCTGTCTTTACATAGGTTCTTGGATGTTGGACGTTGGATGTTGGGGTCAGCAGGCTTTGCAAGCAAATACTTAACCACTGAGCCATCTCCCCAACCTCAGGACAGGGTTTTAATGGTCTGGATCTCCAAACTAAACATTAGGATCATGACATTGTGTTTTCAAATCTTTTGTTGACAGCAAATGACTTCAGTGTTTTTTATTTCCCAGAAACACACCACCAGCAACGAAAATAATTGCTCTGATAAATTACTGAAGTTGATCTCTTCAGATTCATTTTACGATGAATGTCTCTCACCAAAAAAAAAAAAAAGCACATAAAGGGCTGGAGAGATGGCTCAGCGGTTTAGGTGCTTGCCTCCAGAGCCTAAGGACCCAGGTTCAATTCCCCAGTACTCACATAAAGCCAGATGCACAAAGTAGCACATGCATCTGGAGTTCATTTGCAATGGCTGGAGGCCCTGGTGCACCTATTCTTTCTCTCTCTATCTCTCTCTCTCTCTCTCTCTGTATGTATGTGTGTTGTGTCTCTGCTTACAAATAAATAAATACAATTTTTAAAGAACCACATAAGTACCATAAGGTCATTGACAAATGTTCGTGGAAACACACATTAATACCATAAAGGATTCCTGTTCCTCCCTCTTTCATCCATGAATTTCTGGGTCCTGCCTCCTCAATTCAATTAATAAACACTCGCTCAAATTCTAATATAACAAGGAATTTTTAAAGTACCCATTAAGATAAGAAGCACATGACATTCTTAATAGTGTTTGATGCAGAAATAATAAAACTATAGTGCTGAATTCCTGTATCTTCTAAGACTGTGAGTTTACAGAAAAAGAATCCTTTTAAAATAACCACACCTTGGGAAATCTATTTTCTGTTATTTCACAATAATCGCCTTCTATAAAACAATAATGAATAATAATTAAAAGAAGAAGGGCGTCATGGTTTGCTCCAGATGTCCCCCACAAACAAATGAATGTGTTCTGGGTAATCGATCCTCAGTTGATGGCAGTTTGGGTTTTACAACATCACTAGAGCTGTGTTGTCAGGGGTGGGTTTATGGGGTTCTAAGCCAGCTTCCCTTTGCCAGCATTTGGCACACCTTCCTGCGCTGTTTGCAGTGCTGTGGCAGAGGTGATGTCCACCCTCTGCTCATGCCATCGTTTTCCCTGCCAGGATGGAGTCTCCCCTCGAGTCCAGAAGCCTAATAAACCCTTTCCTCCACAAGCCGCTTTTGTTTGGGTTCTTTCTGCGCACCAACTAGAAAGCTGACTGCAACAAAGGGGCTGGGGAGATGATCCAGCAGTTAAAGGTGTCTGCTTCCCAAGCCTTCCAGTACTCCTGGGTTCAATTCCCCAGAACCCACATAAAGCCAGGCACTCAATGAATCAAGAGTTCAAAGAGACCTTGGTATGCCCATGCTCTCTCTCTTTCTCTCTCTCTCCCTCTCTTTCCCTCTCTCTCTCCTCTCTCTCTTCTCTCTCCTCTCTCTTTCTCTCTCTCTCATAAATAAAATTTTAACAAAAAAAAGTTAAAAGAAAGCCAAGCATGGTGGAGCACACCTCTAATCCCAGCACTTTGGAGGCAGAGGTAGGAGGATCGCCATGAGTTCCAGGCCAGCCTGAGATTACATAGTGAATTCCAGGTCAGCCTGGGCTAAAGCGACACCCTACCTCAAAAAAATAATAATAATAATAATAAATAAAAGAATTGACTTTACCTCCCCTAGTGTAGTGTGGACATAAATGACTTATCTGATATTTATATATTCTCAAAGCCAGTCAACTGTCATTAAAGAATCTATACTTCATAAAATATTTGACCATTACCATAATAGTGACTAGAAATATTGAGTATTATGTGTCACCAGACTTTGTAAATTCTCTTCCATGTTCCTCATGACAACCATGGAGGGCATCATATGACAACATTTCCTGATTTTTACCTACAGAACCTGAGGCTCTGAGTGATTCCCTAGGGACCAAAATTCACATTATTATAAGCTAATGATATAGCTGAACTCCAGCTCATAAAAATCTAATGTTTCTTAATGTAGAAAAGGTGCTCTAATTTATGACATTTTCATTGGAGCTCCTGAGTGATAACAAATGAAGAATTATTTATCGTCATGACAGAAAGAAATATAGCATGTAATTATTCTTCTACAATATCATCAGTAAACCACTGAGTATACCGATGAAGTCCTGTGTTTGATGGGGAAAAGTTGGAGTTGGTCAGCTTAGTATTCATAGAACGCGTTCTTGGGAAGTGGCCTGTATGACAGGTGATGTGTTGGAATAGCACCTTTGACACGAGAAGATGTCTTACCTCTCATGTCTCAGAGAAATAAGGACTCTGTTGTGGTAGTTGTGCTTGGCTAACAGTTCTGTACATAAATAAACCAGGATCCATTTAAGGGAAAACAGCCATCACCGGTTCTGTATACTATTTTTCTAATATTTTATTTATTTCTTATTTATTTGTAATCAGAGAGAGGTGACAGACAGACAGATAGACAATGGGCAAGCCAGGCCCTCCATCGACTGCAAACAAACTCCAGATGCATGCACCACTTTGTGCATCTGGCTTTATGTGGGGGCTGTGGAATCGAACTCGCGCCTCTAGGTTTTGCAGGCAAATGCCTTAAACACTGAGCCATCTCTCCAGCCCTGCGTACTAATTTTGAATGATGCCTTGAAGAGACGTACAACTCCCTTAAATAGACGATGGATGGATGGATGGATTGAATGGATGGATAAATGAATGGATATCATTTGCTGTTGATTTGGGTGTTTTCAGAATGAACCCAAGTGGATTGTGGGTATCTGTGTGAAACTGCACCTGGATTGGTCTATCTCAAGCCAATATGCAGTGAAACATTTCCAATGGGCTCCTTGGATCCCCGGTACCATTAACTGGGCCACTGGTTCTGAGAAAATATACTCGGTACATCCTCCTGTCCCATAAGCACATCCTGACAGAGGAAAATCAACAAAGGAAGTCAGGCATGATGACTTGTGCTTATCATCCACAAATCTTAGCACTTGAGGGGATGAAGCAAGAAGGCTATGAGTTCATTTGGCTACAGAGAGACCTTGTCTTAAAATAAAAAGGGAAAAGGCTGGAGAGATAGCTCAGTGGTTAAGGCACTTGCCTGCAAAGCCTAACGACCAGGGATCGATTCACCAGTAACCATGAACAAGGCAGCGCATGCATCTGGAGTCCATTTGCAGAGGCTGGAGGCCCTGGTGAGCCCATTCTCTCTGTCTGTCTCCTATTTCTCTTCGCTTGCAAATAAATAGATATTTTTAAATATAAAATATTGCATATTAATTGTAGTCCTGTGTCATCCCCAAAACTCAGTTAGTACAGAAATTTCAAGAAAATCCTGTGTCCATTTCTTTTTTTAACAATGTCTCAAACAGCTTTTTTAAAAAATATTTTCTTTATTCATTTTATTTTCAAGCAGAGAGATACAGAGAGAGAGAGAGAAGGAGGGAGAGAGAGAGCACCAGGGCCACCACCTTGTGGGCCTGGCTTATGTGGGTCCTGGGGAATTGAACTGGGGCCTTAGGCACTGGAGGCAAGTACCTTAACCACTGATCCATCTCTCCGGCCCTTTTGTCTCTTTCTTTATTACTGCTAGAACACAATACAGAAGAACAGAAGCAAGTTAAGAAGGGGAGAGTTTCCTTTTGACTTACAGCTGGAAAGGGAAGCCCGTGGCACTGGGGAAATCAAGCCAAAAGGAAGTAAAGAAAAGGAGAATGTCCAATGGGACTGGGCTGTGACACCTCCAGGCTGTCCCCCAGTGACACACTTCCTCCCACAGGAAGTGTGGCTCCACTTCCCATAGGTTCTGTACCATCTCTAGCTGTACCACCAAGTAGGGTTCAAGTTGTCACATACATGAGTCCATGGAGGAGCAGGAACATTGGACATTCAAATCACATTCCCAGAATCCCAGACAAATTTGAACATGAAGCAGTGATCTATCATTGCGTCTATCAGCCTCTTTGAATATGGTTTGGAAAACACTGTATTTTTTATTTATTTATTTATTTATTTATTTATTTATTTATTTATTTATTTATTTATTTGCAAACAGAGAGAGAGAGAGAGAGAATGGGCTCATCAGGATCTCTAGCTACTGATGTGGGCACTGGGGAACTGAACCCTGGTCTTTAGGCTTTGCAGGCAAACGCCTTAACTGCTGAGCCATCTCTCCAGCCCATCACTCTGTATTTCCTACAAGCTACTCCATGTCCTTGAGGAAATGAAAAGATATGGATGAATGATACAATAATTAGAATTAGAATTCTAATGAAATCAGACCCTGCTTTAAAAAAAAAATTTAAGAATTTTGCTTTCCAAATTGTCCAGCATATCATTTGAATTAATAAGTCAATTTCTAGAGAATACTCTGATATTTAGAAACCTCTTTACCCATGATGGCTGGAGAAAATTACTTATGATAAACAATTTGAAATAATTTATGATAGACACTTTTTTAATTTATGAAGAAGAAATGATGAGAATCAAGGTAGAAGAGGGAGTTTGTCTGGAATTTGGAGAGTTCACTTAAAATCCTTACAAAGTGTGTCTTAGCAGAGACAGAAGGTAGAGTTTGCATGCAAAAGTCAAATAAAAGGTACCTTCAGACTGGAAAAATGGCTCAGCAGTTAAGGCACTTGCCTGCAAAGCCTAACAACCAGGGTTCAATTCCTCAGTGCCCACGAAAAAGCAGATGCACAAAGTGGCTCATGCATCTGGAGTTTGTTTGCAGTGGCTGGAGGCCCTGGTATACCCATATTCTCTCTCTCTCTCTCTCTCTCTCTCTCTCTCTCTCTCTCTCTCTCAATGAAATATTTTTTAAAGATACCGTAACGTGATTTTTTTTTCCAAACTACTTGGGTCTAATGAAACAAAGCAAACTGTCACACAAGGTTATCAGAGGATTTTGCTGATTCTGAATTCTGGGAAATGCTGATCGTGTGTAACCTTGAAGAGTTGATCAGTCTTACAACAGACAAGCAATGCCTTTTGGATCAATGCTTTGGGGATGAATTGATGCCACAGGGGCTGTGGTGAGGGGCTGGGAGTCCTTTTGTTCCCATGATGGGAGCCCTCTCTTATTTCTCCTTCTTTCTCTTGCTGGGCTGCTCAGCACAGATGCCCTGGTTTCATAACCACGTGACTAGCACCTCCCCATGTGCTCTCTCCCCTTGTGGAGAGATCTCTGTAGCTTCTCCACTCCTCCTCTTAAAGTCTCTCACGAAACCTTATCATCTGGTGCTCTATAATTCTAATTCTTTAAATTTGTAGGACAAGAATCCAGGTACGCTTAAGTTTTAAGGTGCATTGGGACTAGCTGGGAACTGCAAGCCCCCCATTCCATCAGGAGGAAGGGGTTTACTTCAGCTTACACTTTTGAGGGGAAGTGTGGGCAGGAAGCCTGGGTCACAGATCCATGTCAGTATGAAGGAAGTAGTTTTAGTATTGGACTTAGAACTGGGCTAAGTTACCCCGAAGCATCCGCCCACCCTCAGCAACACACCTCCTCCAGCAAGGCTCCACGTCCCAAAAGCCCCGAAGCTTTCCCAAATTGCTTCCAGCTAGGAACCAAGTATTCAAAACACATGAACTTATGGGAGACATGTTGCTTTCATTCCCCCACAGGGGGTGCTGTGGAGGTACACATGTGTGCCTGTGTGTGTAGAGGCCAGAGGTTAATGCTGGTTATCGTCCACAATCACTGTGTGTGTGTGTGTGTGTGTGTGTGTGTGTGTGTGTGTGTGTCAAGGTCTCTCACTTGGTGGTTTGAATGTATGGCCCCATAGACTCAGACATTATTTTTTTTATATTTTTAATATCTTTATTATTAATAAGTATATACATTGTATGAGCAAATTTTGTGAAGGTGTCCCCATTTCCCTCCTCTCTGTCCCCTACCCACTGGATTCCTTCCTTAGTGCGCATTCTGGATTTGTCCATAGGTTAGGGGTTATGAACTGCATCAGAGGGAGCCAGTTTTTCTTTCTCTTTTTTATTTCTTTCCCCTTTGGGCATTGTAGCTGAGGGGGTAATGTTTCTGGATATTCTCCCCCACCATGGCTCTTACAATCTTTCTGGCCCCTCTTCCGCTCAGTTCCCTGAGTCATGGTGGGTGAGTTTTGAGTCTGCTTTATTGTTGAGATCTTCAGTATCTCTGGATCTTTGCCCTGGGTTGTGTTGGGTATTGTTGTTGTCTGTCTCCATTGACCTTTCCTGGGTTATCAGACTTGCTGTGGTGATTGGTCTCCTGTTTGTCTCATCTCTTTCTCGTAGGTTTCATTTGGGCCCTGTGTGATGGCTAGGTGTGGTTCGTCTCCTGCCAGGATGTCAGCCATCATCCAATGTCTTATTGGTGGAATTGAGTTGTCCCCGGCTCTCTCAGTGCCTTCAGAAAAATACAAACAGAACCTCTATCGGAAAGTGATTTCAATGTAGGTTAAATGAGACAACCAAAATCAGACTTTTTTTTTTTAAGATTGAACATTCAACTTGAGTCTCCAGTGAGCAGAGCCCTGCTGGGGAAGAGGAATGTCACTGGGGGCAGACCTCAAGTCCAGCCCTAAGGTGTGTAACAAGCACTTAAAGCCTGGCTGTTCATGTTTGCTGGCTGTTAGACGGTTTCCCTCTGCTATGATCTATGGAAGTGAGCCAGCTTCTCCCACCATTGATGGAGACTCCCCTGGATGCTGGAAGCCTGAGCTAAACCCTTTCCTCCAAAGAGCTGCTTCTGGTTTGGTGTTTATCGAGCAATTTGTAATACTCAGTAAACACTCATAAAGCCTGGAGCTCACTGATGACCTTAGATTAGCCAGCCAGCATGCTCTGGGAAAACCACGTGTCTCCACCGTCTCTCCATTGGGTTTATGGAGTGTGTTTCCATGTCCAATATTTTAGTGAGTGCTAGGGATCCAAACTCATGCTTATGCGATGAGCACTTTATCAACTGACCAGTCTCCC
>PVHP010049941.1:0-11980 GCA_004024765.1 Zapus hudsonius
CCTAAGGGCCTGGATCACAGCCTACTCCCCACAACCAACCCACCTTGACGGGTCTGAATTTGGAAACAATTCAGACTTAGCGAAAAGTCGCAGATAGTTGAAGCATTTCCAGATTCCCGAATGTTACATGTCGTCTCTCCCCGCACCCCCTTATTCTTCTGACCCGCTGAGGCATGAGTGGTCAGTGTCCTGCGCCTGAACCCCTAAACTCCTCCGAAGTAAGGCATTCTCTTTCCCACAGGGTCCCTTTGCCATGTTCCACCCATTTCACCGACACTTCAGGCTCAGCCCTGCTCATGACGAAGGAAGCGCCACTGTTTCAGTAGAAGAAAAAATGTAGATATTTCCTTTCAGTTCATCTATGTCTTGCTCTCCAGCCTAGACTGACCTGGAGCGTGTGTGTGTGTGTGTGTGTGTGTGTGTGTGTGTGTGTGGAGACAGGGTCTCCTGTTGCCCAGGCTGGCCTTGAACTCCTAACTGTGCTGAGGATGACCTGACTCCCGGCCTCGGCCTCCCAGGAGCTGGGGTTCCACACATGCGCGCTGTGCCCGGCTCTGGACATGGTTCTTCCACAGAAGCAGGCGCTCTTACCCGCTCACCCCTCTCTCCAGCCAATTTCCTCATCTTCATGTAATCAAATTGGTGATGATGGTTTTGTGGCTTTGTTGTTTGAACTCTGCAGAGCTGGGGTTGAACCAGGGTCTGTGCAGGCCAAGCAAACACTCAACCCCTGAGCTCCTGTTTTTGGGGGGTTTGTTTGTTTGAGGTAGGCTCTCCCTCTAGCCCAGGCTGGAATTCCCTATGTGGTCTCAGGCTCACAGTGATCCTCCTGCCTCAGCCACCCGAGTGCTGGGATTAAAGGTGCGTGCCACCACACCCAGCTTCTTTTGTTTCTTGAGACCTGGCCTCACAATGTAGCCCAGGCTGGCCTCAAGCTCACAACTGTCCTGCCTCAGCCACCTAAGAGTTGGGTTCCAGGCCTGTAACACCACGTTGTGTGCGTCCTTTATGCACAGGAAGGGTGACATCTCCTCGGGGACACTGTCCCTAGCTGTCACCACACCTACAGTACCCTCGGGCACATTTATTGGCGTACTGTCCCACGAACAAGCTCCTCAGGGAGTCCCTCCAGCCCAGGAGCTCAAGGCCCTTCAGAGTGCTCACATGAATGAATGACTCCTTTCAGGGCTCTGAGAAAGTTCCAGGCCTGCCCACAGGCCCCCAACTCAGGGGTGGTGAGGCTGGATTTCGGCCCCAAGTCTGCTCTTCTAACCTCCATTCCCAGGTCACCTCCTTGCTCAGAGGTCTGTCCCACAGCCTGGCCTGACATTCCCCTCCATAGCCACGCTGGGCTGCAGTACCTGAATCTGCCAGCAGGTGGCACAAGTCCCTGTGGCCACAGCCAGCCAGCCAGTGAGCCAAGCGAGAGCCACGACGGCTAGGATCACCTTAAGGCTCTTTCTGGGAGTTTTTGTGTCTGTGTGCACAGCCTAGAAGCAGAATCCCAAACAGAAAAGAAGCAACTTTAGATTGCACTAGTTTGCAAGCCTGCTTTACAAATAAGGAAAGTGGGGCCCAGAGAGCGCCTAGGTCAGCCAGAGACACGAAGCCAGTAGGCTCTGCAAGCAAGCGAAGAAAGGACAGTGTTCTAGAGCAGAGTGTCTCGGGGACCCAGGCTCCTTCTACCTTGTGGCTCTTCTATCTGCAATTGGCAATTTTCATCCTTTGGTCTATAATGGAGCTGAGTGTGTTGGTGCCCACCTTTAATCCTGGCACTAGGGAGGCAGAGGTAGGAGGAGCGCCATGAGTTCAAGGCCACTCTGAGACTACAGAGTGAGTTCCAGGTCAGCCTGGGCTGGAGTGAGACCCTGCCTCGGGAAAAAAAATGGCTGCTCTAGCCCCTGCCATCACATGCACATTCCTGTCGTGGGAAGCAGAGAAGAGGAAATCAAAGTCAGCCTTTTTAAGGGTGTGTGAGGACTAGGAAGGCTGTAGATAAAGCCCTCGGGGCAAGCATAAAGAACTGAGTTCAGATCCCGGTACTGACCTAAAGCTGGGTCCTGTGACGCTGGTTTGTAACCCCAGTTGGCAACAGGAAATCACGGACCAGCTAGCCTGGCAAACACAGCTCAGAGAACAACCAGAGCTCCGCCTCCAACAAGGTGGAAGGCAAGGACTGACCCTCAGAATTGTCCTCAGACCTCCACACATGCTCCTGGACTCCCACACATATGAGCACGTCAGACACACGGTCCTGCTGGCAAGAGCATCCAGCCTGGCACAGCTTAGGGAGGAAGGATGTGTTTCAGCTTACAGATCCTGGGGACGTTCCATCTGCGTCAGAAGAAGCTGCTTCTACACAACCAGAGAGGAAAAACCAGCACACGTGTGTGCATGTGCACACACGTATACCCGCCAGGGCCCAAACCTCTCTGCACGCCTCTGGGCTGGAATCCAGATTTCCCCCAGGGACATGTCCCGTGCTGCAAGGGTCTGCCTGCTAGGGCCTGGGCTGAAAATCCAATTTTAATAAAACACCTGAGTCTATGGGGCCAGGCATTCAAACAAGAGAGAGAGAGAGAGAGAGAGAGAGAGAGAGAGAGAGAGAGAGAGAGAGAGAGACAGAGAGAGACAGAGAGCTGTCATTTCTCTCATTCTGGTCGAACGAAGGAATAAGAGAATGTGGCCATGATGGCCATTGGCTGAGATAGCCAAGCAGCCATGCTCTGGAAGGTTCCATC
Source organism: Zapus hudsonius (assembly GCA_004024765.1). NCBI lineage: Eukaryota > Metazoa > Chordata > Mammalia > Rodentia > Dipodidae > Zapus > Zapus hudsonius. The sequence goes on from PVHP010049941.1 coordinate 2,742, forward strand.
ACCCATTCTCCTTGCTGGCTCGTGTCAAGCCAGAAGGTGTGGCAGGCTGGGGAGAGCTCAGGGGTGAGTGTCACAATCCTCTCTGGCCATCTCCTCATTTGAAGATGGAGAACGTAAGAGGCCGAGGGCAGATGGGGTGAGGAGAGCTTCCATTTTGCAAGATTTAAGGAGCTCTGGAGGTCAAGCTTGGTGGCACTTGGCAGCAGGAGGACCATGAGTTCAGAACAGCCTGGGTGACACAGCCAGACCTTATCTCAAACAAAGCATGAATGAATGAATGAATGAAGTAATAACAGTTATGGGCTGGTAGTGATGGCTATACATTTTGGGGTATTAATGCCTGTAAATGGTTAAGATGGCAAATTTAGCGGGGCGTGGTGGCACACGCCTTTAATCCCAGCTCTTGGGAGGCAGAGGTAGAAGGATCACTGAGTTCGTTCGAGGCCACCCTGAGACTACATAGTGAATTCCAGGTCAGCCTGGGCTAGAGTGAGACCCTACCTCGAAAAACCAAAAACAAAAAGCAAACCAGAGGGGAAACTTGATGTGCATTTTACCTCTACTTTAAAAATGGGGTGGGAGGGGACAGCCCTGCCCCAGCTCTCCCCACGCGGGGACCAGGAACCATTCCACAGGCCCCAGCCTGAGTCACAACATGGATGTGGGTCAGTCACAAAGGAGCCAAGATTTCTTCGTCCTCTGCTTCCTGCTGTCCAGCCTCGGGGACAGCCCTGCCTCGTGGGAGGTTCAGTTTTTCGACACTAAGCAGTTCAGGCCTTCCTGGTCTCCCAGGGCAGCTGAGCCAGCTGCCGTGAATGCAGGGATGTTTGTTTTGTTTGAAGATCCTCTTTTCATGTAGCCCAGGCTACATGAAACTCATTATGTAGCCGAAGATAACCTTGAACCCCTGATGCTCCTGTGTCAGAGCTGTTGCTGGGGTGACTGTTTTCTTACGAACTCCAACCCTGTTGGCACCTGGGCTGGTGACTGTCTCAGGGCCACGCTGTACTCTGTGGGTGGCGGGGATGCCACCTCGCTTGTGATGAGCACCTGTGTCCCTGAGCAGCCTCGCTCTGACAGTCTCTAAGCCGCTCCAGACTCTTCCCTTGGGGCAGGTGCAAGCTTTGTCGTCTTAGTGGGGCTCCATGTGGCTGGTGGTCAGCAGTGTTTGGGGGGGTCACTCTTGGGACACAAGTGGGGTTTGGATAGGGACAAGAGATGAATAGATCATGGCGTTGGTGTGAATCTTCTGATGTTGAAAAGCAGACAGTGAGTCTGAACGAGAAAGATCTTAGCCAGGAGTGGTGATGGGGGCAGGAGGAGCAAGAGTTCAAGTGAGTTCCAGACCAGCCTGGGCTACATGAGACCCTCTCAAGAGAAACAGACGGGAGGGAGGAAGAGAAGAGGAAAGAGAAGAGAGCAGAAGAAGAGGCTGGTGGTTAAAGGGTAACTTTATGGACAATGTCACCAGAAGTCAAGAATAGCTTACGGGAAGCTGGGGCAGGTGTTTGCCTTGCTTGGGTTAATAAAACAAGAGGAAGTGACTTTATGAGACACTTGAGCTGTCTGGGAACAACAAGTCCACCTGTGGGAAGACAGAGGCCACAGACAGGCAGGATGCCCAGCCAGGAACCAGCCCCCTGCCATCTGAGCCCCATGCCAGCATGGAGGCCGCCAGGACCTGCTGGTGCACCTGGAAGCAGAAGGAAGAGGCCAGGACCAGTCCAGTGGTGCCCATGAAATGCCACCCGCCAATGCTCTGATGCAGGAAGTCATAAATTATGTTGCCAGGTGTGGTGGCACATGCCTGGCCCCCGGAGTTTGAGTTCATGTTGGGATACATAGTGAGTCAGGAGTGAGGCCAGCAACGAGAAGGTGAGAGCTACATCTCCCTCAGCTCCCGCATCTGCATGGGAGCACAGCTGCCTGTCATGTTCCTTCGTACACGACAGTCCCTCCAACTCTGTCCTACCTCTGCCTCCCGAGTGCTAGGATTAAAGGTGTGTACCGCCACGCCCGGCTCTGTCCTGGACCCTTTCTGATTTCAACCTCTGTTGTAGTTAGCTCTCTCGGTGCTGTTGCTCCGACAAACATCCCAAGAGAAGCAGCTTGTGGAGAAAACGGTTGATTCTGGCCCACAGACTCGAAGGGAAGCTCCATGATGACAGGGAAAATGACGGCATGAGCAGAGGGTGGACATCACCTCCTGGCAACATCAGATGGACACAGCACAGGAGAGTGTGCCAAACACTGGCAAGAGGAAGCTGGCTAGAACCCCCATAAGCCCACCCCCAACAACACAACTCCAACAAGGTTCCAATTCCAACACTGCCATCAGCTGGGGACCGAGCATTCAGAACACATTAAGATTATGGGGGTCAGATGATTCCCTGGGAGGCATAACAGTTATATAGCATGTGAGAGTTCTGATGGCAGTTATCTGTAATATATCAGTATCTTAACCTCTTGTTATCTGAAAATAAGTATCTACCCTTTTCCCCAGGTTGTCCTGATAAATCATTGGTTCTTAAGATGCCTACTGATCTCTCCAGAATAAAGAACGGAAAGAGTTAAAATTGGTTCTGTTAGCAGTAACAAGTTGGCTCAAAGGTCCAGTGTCCAGCAATGACTTGAGACTTGGAGGAAAATGAGCCTCCATTCCAGCTTCAATGCTCAACACAAACTTAAATGAAGTGTAAGATCTTGAGAAAAGAACAACTTGCATATTGGAGAGTAGACTTAACATTTGAGTACACCAGGTGGAATAGAAAGGAGTCATATCTTACATATCCTACAACAGAAGATGAGGATATTCATTTTATTTTTCTATTGCTCTTAAAAAAACATTATGGGGGACCCCTGGATCAACCACCACACCCTCCATGATCTAAAAATTATACAAAGACAGCAAACTAAAACGGACTCTGCCCTGCGGCTGTGCGGGCACGCGGCAAGTGGAGTGTGCCGGGGCTTCTTAGTGTGGAAGCAGGCTGCCTTGTGTCACACGATGAGAGCCCCTGGCTTCTACTGTGACAGTCACTCTGCTAACAGTCCTGGGAGGAGACATAACTGACTGTCCCGTTTCCCACAGGAGGAACCTGAAGAAGTAACTCATTTGTGTGTGGTCACACAGTACTCCCAAGGTGGGGCTGGGGCTTAACCCCCACAGGTCTGTCTGGCTGGAGGGTGGCCCCCTTTCAGTGAAACTTGACTCAAAACCTCAATGTCTCAGCAGGGACCTGGTTCTTCTTAGACTTCCTTTTTCCCCTACAATGTTGAATTTTCAGCCTGCCTCCCTCCCCCAAGGCTCTCTCACCAGAAAGTTCTGATGAGACCAGCTTCCTCATTCAGGTCCCAGAATCTCAAGTTCACTGTGATCGGTCCATCTGCAATCACTCTGCCCACCTCTGACCCCATGCCTGTGACCCAGGAGTCTGGGAGCTGTTGCCTGACTTGGGTATTAAGGGTTTAGTCCCATGCCAACCTTGGGCTGAGAGGTGCCAAGGGTGATTTCTTGGACAGTACAGGAAACTTTCCACCAAGGAGAGGTGACTGGTGCTGTAGCCAGGGGCACAGGCCAGCACCCCACCACTCCCAGTACCAGAGGACATTGAGGAAGAGAAGGGCAAGTCGTGTCCCTCAGTCCCTCCATGATATCCAGACACAACACCCTCCATCCACACCAGGCCCCTTCGGGTGCAGGGTCAGGAGATGGCCAGCACCTGGGGTGTTGGCACAGTGCCCAGATAGGGCCAGCACTTGGCCCGGGGCCACTTCTACTGGGAGCAGGTACTACTGGGGACCCAGTGAACAGCTGGAGGAGCAAGTGGCCTAGGCTGGACATACTCAGCCTCTTGGGGGACCCCTGACTTTCTGATCATGTGACAACATGGCACCTGTTCTTGCAGCCTGGGAAACCTGTCCAGGTCCCCTGGCCCTTTGTGCCCATTCTGGCCTCAGCCTTTTAAGGACTGTTGGGACTCCGAACGTTTTTATTTATTTATGAGAAAAAGAGAGAATGAGCATTCCAGGGCATCTTGCCTTGCAAACAAACTCCAGACATGTGCACCACTTTTGTGCATCTGACATTACCTGGGTACTGGGAAACGGGACCTGGGCAGCAGACCCTGCCAGCAAGCGCCTTAACCACTGAGCCATCTCCCCAGCCTCCCCCAACCCCCTTGTTTGTGTGTGGCTTTGGGTTTTGTTTATATTATTTATTTCTAACTTTTTCTTGACAGCTTTTGAAAGTATAGACAATAAACCATAATTCCCAAGCCCACCCCCACCCTCCCCCTCTCAAACCCACCCTCCATTAAATCCCTCCTTTCCAATTAGTCTCTCTTCTTATTTTTTAAAAATATTTATTTAAGCCGAGCCTGGTGGTGCACACCTTTAATCCCAGCACTCGGGAGGCAGAGGTAGGAGGATTGCGGTGAGTTCAAGGCCACCCTGAGACTACATAGTGAATTCCAGGTCAGCCTGGACTAGAGCGAGACCCTACCTTGAAAAACCAAAAATATATATATACTTAAGAGAGAGAAACAGGCAGATAAAATGAGTGTGCCAGGCTCCAGCCACTAAAAATGCACTCCAGGCGTTTGCCCCACCTTGTGCATCTGGCTTTACGTGGGCTCTGGGGAACATGGGCCGTCAGACTCTGCAAGCAAGTGACTTTAACCACTGAGTCATCTCTCCAGGCCCTGCTTTCATTTTTTGTTTGTTTTTGTTTTGTTTTGTTTTTTGAGGTAGGGTCTCTCCAGGCTGACCTGGAGTTCACTATGTAATCTCAGGCTAGCCGTGAACTCATGGTGATCCTCTTCTGTGCTGGGATTAGAGATGAGTGTCACCATGCCTGGTGTGGTTTCACTTTACCTGGGTGTGGGAGGGATGTGGGTGTGGTTATGTGCGTGCGTGTGCGCACGCACACACACACACACACACACACACACACACACACACACACACACACACAGGGTCTCTCGATGCTGCAAACAAATGCCAGATGGATGCATTTGACTTTACATGGATGCTTGGGAATCAGATCATCAGGCTTTGCAAGCAAGCGCCTTTAACTGCTGAGGCATCTCCCCTGCCCGTGCACACCTTCACTTCTTGCTGGCACGCCCATCTCCTCTCATTTCCAAGTCGCCTCACGTGACCACTTAGTGTGTCCAGCAAATCTGGCCCTGGCCACCCTCCTTCTCAACCCAGCTGTGTGCTGGCCTCCTGGCTCCCCACTTCTCTGCTATTCCCAGTGCTCACTCCCAGCCCCACCCTAGGACTCCATGGGCTAGTCTGATTTTCACCATTGTGTTTTCCCAACCTTGCCCAGGTCCTGGCATGTATAATCTGCTCAATATGTAGCTGAACAAGTTAATGGATTTGAAAGTGTGTTGAGTTGTTTGTTTGCTTGCTTGCTTGTTTTTGAGAATGTCCCTCTAGCCAGGCAGAACTGGAATTCACTCTGTGGTCTCAGGCTGGCCTCAAACTCACAGCGATCCTCCTACCTCTGCCTCCTGAGTGCAGGTAAGATTCAAGGTGTGAACCACCACACCCAGCAAAGTTTTTTGCTTGTGTGTAAAATGTGAGTGGTGAGCACAGGGGCCCTTTCCTGTAGTAGCCAGAGTAGAACATTGGGTGTCCCAGACATTCTTCCCACCTGTTCTGGTTGGAGCCAGAGTTACTGATCTCTGAGCTTGTCTCCAGTGGTCCCCATGGTCTCTGCTCCCCTGTGGGACTGGGGTAACAGGTGTGCATGGTCACACCAGCTGTTTAGTGTGGCATCTGGAGATTCCAACTTGAATGGTCTCAGGACCCCTTGGACTCTCATTCTTGTACAGGAAGCTCACTTAACCACTGAGCCATCTCTTCAACCCTCGTGTATTGGAAATTTTAAGTGGTACTCATTTTTGTACTTCTTATAGTCTGGAGCCTACAAAAACATGTGTGGGAAGGTGTTATTCTAAACCCAGGCCACTGTGTCACAGGAAACATACTTTAGGAATAAGACTCCATTCACCTTGGGTCGCCTCACACAGCACAGGTGTTGAAACATTTTCTGGCACTTGAGAGTCAGGTGAGGAAGTGGTCTAGTGTGAGCCCCTCAGAGTGTCTCCTGACTCCCTGCCCTGCCTGTGTCTGGTACTCCACAGGCCCCTCATTCTCCCCCCTGTCAATATCAGATCTTCCCCACTTGCTGGTCTCTCTCTCCCCAGCGGCAGGAGGGATTGGACCATTCAAGAGCGCAGCTCAAACCTTCATCCTGATGCTTCCTTGCTCTTAGGATCAAGTTTGCAGTCCCGTAAGGGGCGCCAAATTCACCTAGACCACATCATACTTCATTCCTCTGTTACCACTCTAGCCTTGATGACTCTCCCCCTTCCCCTCCCCCCGTACAAAAAATAAAAACATCAACTCACTTGTGAGCATTTGCACACATGGCTCCCTGGGCCTGCATGACTCTTGCACCCCTCCCCATAGCCAGCTCTGACTTAACTGTCAGTTCCTTCAATTGTCCCTTCTTCAAAGAAGCCCTCCCTGATTTCTCACACTCAGGCCTGTCACCCCATGACACGTGTTCTTATAGCCACACATGTGCCTCCGTTGAGTCATTTATTTATCTGACACATATCTGGTTTCAGTGTCAGGACATGACCTGGAGCCTAATCCCTCTGATCAGCTTACCTCCCCTATCTCCAGCTCCAGCCACATGGGCCTCTACTGTCACCTGCATATGGCTTCCATGTGTCATTTAAGAATCTCTGTATTAGCTGGGCATGGTGGTGCTTGCCTTTTTAATCTCAGCACTTGGAGGCAGAGGTAGGAGGATTGCCGTGAGTTCAAGGCCACCCTGAGACTACATAGTGAATTCCAGGTCAGCCTGGGCTAGAGTGAGACCCTTCCTCAAAAAACAAAAACAAAAACAAACAAAAAAAGCAGCTCTGTATTGAGGATTGGAGAAGTAGCTTAGTGGTTAAGGTGCTTGCCTTCTATGCCTAATGACCCAGGTTCAATTCCCCAGTATCCACATAAAGCTAGATGCACACAGTGGTTCGTGCATCTGGAGTTCGTTTGAGTGGCTAGAGGCCCTGGTTCTCTCTCTCTCTCTCTCTCTCTCTCTCTCTCTCTCTCTCTCTCTCTCTCTCTCTCTCTCTCTCTCCCCTTGAAAATAAATAAATATTTTAAAAACTTTTTAAAAGAATCTGTGTGCTAGGGGCTTGGCCCTCAGTGTGACTGGGCAAAGTCGAGAGCAGTAACCAGGTCAGTGGCTGGTTCTCTTAGAAGGCTGGAGGGCTTCTGGGAGGTTCTCACAGAGGCTTGATATCAAACAGGGAGTCTGGTCCCTCCACCATCTCATCATGTGACCTCTCCCTCTTACATATCTTGCCAGTGACTTCATCCATCACAAGTCCTCACCAAAGCAGCTGCCATTCTCCTGAAACCCCAGAACAACAGAGCTGGGCTAAACAAATCTTTTAAAAATAAAGTCCTTAGGGCCGGGCGTGGTGGCACACGCCTTTAATCCCAGCACTCGGGAGGCAGAGGTAGGATCACCATGAGTTCAAGACCACCCTGAGACTACACAGTGAATTCCAGGTCAGCCTGGGCTAGTGTGAAACCCTGCCTCGAAAAACCAAAAATAAATAAATAAAGTACTTAGGGCTGGAGAGATGACTCAGCAAAGCCTAAGGACCTGGATTCTATTCCCCAGTACCCATATAAAGCCAGATGCACAAAGTGGCACATGTGTCTGGAATTCATTTGCAGTGGATAGAGGCCCTGGCCTGCACATTCTCTCTATCGGTCTCTCTTCTTTCTGCTTGCAAATAAATAATTTTAAAAGTATAAAATAAGTAAAATACCCAGCCTTGGGAATTTTGTTATAGTACAGAAAATGGCCTGGAACAACTCCCTTGCTGTCCCTGGAAAGCCTGAAGCGGGCTCCTGCCTCAGGTCCTTTGCACGTTGTCTGAGCTGGGTGACTGCAAGGTCGCGTTTGCTTTCTTTGGGTCATGGTTGAAATACCTCTTCTCAGAGGCCTCTGAGCCTCCGAATGACACCCCCCAACTCTCCTCCATCTCCTCACCATCTGTCACATCTGTCCACAGCACTTGTCTCTGCCTAGCTTGTTCTTTTTTTTTATTTTAATAAAAATTTTATTTATTTTTCTCCTCCCATAGAAAATCAGGATGGGAAGTGGTCCATGTCCCAATCAGGACTTCTGGAACCAGTTATGGCTACGCAGGAAGGAGGTTGAGTCTCCACACACTTGAATTAAGAAGTACCAACAGGTTTCTCCCACTGAAGAGTCAACGGAGGAAGTCAGCTTTATCTGTCATAATTTTCCTAAGGTACGAAACCTGCCAGGTTACTGAAAGGTAAGAGGTGTAACGGAGCCATACAGAGTTCCTTGACCTCACCGATTGCTTTGTCTCCACTGGAGAGGGCGAGGTGTTTCTGGAGGTGAGAATGGCAAACGAAGACACAGAAGCCTACCTGGGATGGCGCTGCCGGCTACAGTGGGCAGAGACACAGCTCTGTGATGCTGCCTGAGGAGTGAGTTTCTTGATCTCTACTTGTCTTCGTTGCAGAAAGAACTTCAGGCCTGATGTGGTGGCACAACCTTGAATCCCACCCAGCACTCAGGAGGCAGAGGTAGGAGGATCCCTGTGAGTTCAAGGCCAGCCTGAGACTACATAGTGAATTCCAGGTCAGCCTGGGCTAGAGAGAGACCCTACCTCGAAAAACCAAAATAAACAAATAAATAAAAAACAAGCAAAAATTTTTTTAAAAGAAAAGAACTTCGAGACAAGCCAACTGGGAGGTTTCCACACAGACTGAAGGATGGGGCTGACAAGAAAAGAGGCACTTGGGGACAGGCCACCCAGATGCAGGCTGGGGCTTTGGAATCAGCCCTCAGCGGCCAGGTAGCTGCTGTAACAGGCTTTCTTTCGGAGGCATTAGGAATTGTATTGCTCAACAGGCTTCTAAGGGCCATTCCTCGGCTGTCCCCCCTTTAAGGAATTGTGACTACAGTGTGGTGGCCCCAGGGACAGGACTGCAGTCTGATAAGGTACCATCCATATGGGAAGTTGGGGGTGTCTTTATTCTCAGCTCTTTGGTAGGCAATAACTCAGAAGTTAGGAAGCCAGAAAACTCAATGATCCCACAAAACTTCCCCTGAGTCAGAGGCCTCCTGGCCTTGTCATAATCCGATGAATGAAATCCAGAGCAGA
>PVHP010049942.1:0-11984 GCA_004024765.1 Zapus hudsonius
CATCACAGAGTATGTCAGAAACTCTTCACCCTCCCCACCCTGGCACCCCAATGCCTCTGTTGCCCTCAGCTGCCAGCCCAGGAATGCGCGTCAATGCACTTTTGTATTTTCCTTAAAACTTGAAATCATGTTTACTGGCTTCCTGTCTTTCCTTCTTGAAGAATGCCTGAAGTTTTCGAATGGGCATGCAGCTATAAAAAAGCTTTAAAAAGAAGAAAGATACAGGAGCCGGGCGTGGTGGCACACGCCTTTAATCCCAGCACTGGGGAGGTAGAGGTAGGAGGATCGGCGTGAGTCCGAGGCCACCCTGAGACTACAGAGTGAATTCCAGGTCAGCCTGGGCTGGAGTGAGACCCTACCTCAAATATCAAAAAAGAAGAAGAGAAGAAAAATGCAAGCTTGTAGAGAGTGGTGGAGGGTGTTTCAATGTGAGGACTTTAAGGGCCCTTCCTGAGATGAATCTGTCTTAATTGTAAATAACATATGACAATCATATACTTACCATCACCACACAATATTTCAAAACCCAAAACCCTGATATAGCTCAGTGGTACAGAACATGTCTGGCATGTATAAGGCCGTGGGTTCCATCCCCAACACCACACACACACCATGCTGTGACATTTCACTCCTACATTGAGTTACATAATATCACTAAAATGTCTTTAGACGTCATCGTTGAAGGCGCCACTCTCCCTTGTGTCAAGATAATTCCAAGGCAGAAGTTGACTTTTCATGCTTCAATATCTCCCTATTTTGGCTTCTCCTGCTATTTCTTGGGTGCCTGTCCAAACAGTGCCTCTGCTCATGAAAGGGCAACTCTCTCAGGCTCAGAGACCCAGTGAACCAGTGTGCCTGTCAAAGGGCCGTGCCCACTGCTGAGTCATGGGATTATCAGGATAGTCAAGCCCATAAAGGCCTACAATAGAAGCATGAGCTTTCTCATGAAGCCTGACTGCCTTCAGCTTTTCCATGCCTGTCTGTAACGGTCAGAGGACAGTGGGCCACTGTCATTATACAGTGTGTGACCATCAGGCCGTGGATATGCTGTGCACCCCTCACCCTATTCTATGGAGTTCCCCAAAACAGAAACACACCCAGAGTGAGCTGACCTCTGCAAACATCCACAGAATCACCTCCTTCCTCTGCCTCTTTGTAGGAATCCAAGAGAAATACACAGTGTGGATCAGTGTTAGATTCAGTTCCTTTTTTACTTTTTGTTTTTCAAGGTAGGGTCTGGCGCTAGCCCAGGCTGACCTGGAATTCACTATGTAGTCTCAGGCTGGCCTCGAACTCACAGCAGTCCTCCTACCTCTGCCTCCAGAGTGCTTGGATTAAAGGTGTGCACTATCAAGCCGGGCTTCATTTCCTATTTTAAATTCCTAAGACTGATTGCATCAGAGCTGGGAAATATTTTTTATATCATTAAATAGCATGATTTAATTTACTTGCTGCTTAATCTTCAATCCTCTTAAGTTAAAAAAAAGTTATAATTAACTATCAACATGAATGAATCTAAACTTTCCAGAAAGCATGAATCCAGAAGGAAAGGCCCAACAGGTGACATGAGCCAGATATTCTATGCCTTTCCTGGTTCAGTTTGGAGCACTCTGAATAGCAGATAAGGAAAGCTCTACGGCTTTCAGCTTTATTCTTCCAGAGAATAAAACAACCGTGTGGCCAGTTACTGAGCAGGTCTGTTTTCGTAGGCAAAAACCTTCCTTCGGGAAAGGTGAGGGCCCCTACTTAAAATTGCCCCAAAGTCCCACCCTGGGGAAGATGGGGGTCTGCGCGATCTGCAAGCTCACCCTGCATTTGATGCACCCTTCCTGGTAAACCCACACTTGATCATCGGCGCCGACGTCCTCCATGACCTGTATCCGGAGAAGCTTCAGGTCCTCCAGGTTCCCGTTGGTTGACATGAACAACCCCGTGGCTTTGTTTCGAAGTCTGAAGTGGATTCGTTTCTACAAGACAAAACCCCAGCAAAGGTCACACAAGCTGTGCTGTTAGAAGCCCCGAAGAGGCATCTGTATCTAGAAGAATCCACGGTGGAGCAGGGTAGGGGCTAAGGACACTGATCAGACCTAAAAGTCTCCGTGTTAAGAGAGTGACAACACTTCGGAGGACTTAAAGCTGGAAGTCAGCCTGTGGACGGACACCCCAGAACGTGACGTTCAAGGTCAGTACTGGGTCTGACAGCCTTGTGGGAGCAGCCAGGCTTCTTGGTGCCCAAATCAATGTGGGAGGAGCCAATTTCAAGCTTTTGATCAAAACTAAAAGGTTGGGGCTGGAGAGGTGGCTCAGCCGTTAAGGCGTTTGCCTAAAAGCAGAAGGACCTGAGTTCAATTCCCCAGTGTCCACAAAGAGCCAGATGCACAAGTGGTACATGCATCTGGAGTTCCTTTGCAGTGGCTGGAGGCCCTGGCACACCCATTCTCTAAATAAATAAATAAATAAATAAATGAATAAATAAAATATAAAACTTTTTTAACAACCCCAAAACTAAACGGTTAAACTGCACTTACAAAACAACTTCAACAGCCTGTTCACAGCAGGGAGACAGACATACCTGAACAAAAGGTCTCAGAGAGCCGATTTGGCCACAGCCACTGAATTCATACCAATTCGGAAGTTCTGCCGGTGACAGGAGGAACTGCCGCCCTCGGTAGTTGCCATACTCGTAAGTGACCCATCTGCAAACAAGAGATGGTCATAGGAAACAGATTCACATTCGCTGATGGCCCCAACAATTACATCCGGACTGAACTTTAAATGCTGAATACTCTAAGTAGACACATATATGTTCTGCATATATACATATGTATGCCAAAAGAGCCATTCTTGCTTTGTTTTGGTTTGGGTTATTGAGGTAAGATCTAGCCCACGCTGACCTGGAATTCACTCTATAGTCCCAGGCTGGCCTTGAACGCATGGCAATCCTCCTGCCTCTGCCTCCTGAGTGCTGGGATTAAAGGCGTGCGCCACCACCCACAAGATCCATTCTTTTTTTTTCCCTGTGTGTATGTGTGCAGGTACACACATGTCACAATGTGCACATGGAGGTCAGAGGACAACCCCAGGTGTCAGTCCTCTACCTTCTACCTTGCTTGAGAGAGCTCTTTTTACTGCTCACCCCAGAGTTTCTGGAGAATTCCGTCTCTGCTTCCCAATTGCCATCGGTGTGCTGGGATTGCAGACCGGTGCTTGTGCTAATGTGCGTGAACTCTCACACTTGCACAGTGCTTTATCTACTGAGCATTTCCCCAGTCTCCCCCCTCCAAATGATCAATTCTTAAAGTGATAGGTAAGTTTTCCCCTCCAAACTGGCAAAGCTCTCATTGTGTACACTGCTAAATGCTAAATATTAAATAAAACCCAAAATTTTAAAAAGCTGGGCATGGTGGCACACCCCTTTAGTCCCAGCACTTGGAGGCAGAGGTAGGAGGATTGCTGTGAGTTCAAGGCCAGCCTGGGTCTACAGAGTGAATTCCAGGTCAGCCTGGGCTACAGTGAGACTTTGTCTCAAAATAACCAAAATAATGATGATGATGAGGAGGAGGATGGCTGGGGAGAGGGGCTAGCTTAAGAAGCCTGATGGCCCCGGGGCCAACTCCCCAGGACCCGCTTAAAGCCAGATGCAAAGTGGCATCTGAGATTCCAATAGGCCCACAGCGTGGGAGGTGGGGCCAGGCAATGCAGAGCTACAGGGCCAGCTGGTCTGTCTGCAGTGGCAAAATACCCGTCTCCAAGAAGACAGAGCACATACACCTCAAAGTTGTCTTCGGACTGCCAAATGCACACTGTGGCATGCGTACCCATACACTTACACACACAAATAGTTTTAAAAATAAAAGTAAATAATATTTTAACAAGTGGTGGGTAGAACCAACCAAAGTATATATGAAAAGCTGTAATAAACTTGTTACTTTATATGCTAACTTGAAAATAATTTTAAATTTTTCTTGATCAGAGCTGGAGAGATGGCTTAGCGGTTAAGGCGTTTGCCTGCAAGCAGAAGGACCCAAGTTCATTTCCCCAGTACCCAGATGCACAAGTTGATGCGTGTGTCTGGAGATCATTTGCTGTGGCTGGAGGCCCTGGCACACCCATTCTCTCTGTCTGTCTACTTCTTTTTCTCTCTCACTCTCTCAAATAATAAATAAATCAATTAAGTTAAATTAAAAAAATAAAATGTGTTTAAAACAAAGGTAATCATCTTCAAATCCAAAAAATGCAAAGGCTAGGTTCCTTCCACCCACATACTGGCAGTGTACACCACGGTGCTCCTGCCCTGCTGACTGACATGTCATCTTATTATCTTATTTTTGTTTTATTTATTTATTTATTTATTTATTTATTTATTTATTTATTTTTGTGGTAGGGTCTCACTCTAGGCCAGGCTGGCTCCTGAACTCATGGTGATCCTCCCAAACTCTGCCTCCAAAGCGCTGGGATTAAAGGCGTACTCCACCGCGCCCCCTAGCGTTGGGATTAAAGGAGAGCTCCACCACACCTGGCTATACATTCATTTTTATTTTCTATGCAATTTTATTTTTTTAAAAAATATTTTATTTACTTACTTTCAAGCAGAGAGAGAGAGAGAGAGAGAGAGAGAGAGAGAGAGAGAGAGAGAGAGAGAGAGAGAGAGAGAGAACCAGGGCCACCACCTTGTGGGTCTGGCGTATGTGGGTATTGGGGAATTGAACCAGGGGCCTCAGGCACTGGAGCCAAGTGCCTTAACCATTGAGCCATCTCTCCTGCCCTTTTCTATGCAATTTTAAAACTACTCAAAAATGAAAAAAATATTCCTAAATTAACTTTTAATCATTTGCATAGTATCTTCTAGTTTTTTAAAAAAGGTTTCTCTTAGCTCTAAAATCAAAGGACTTAGTGTTTTAAACAGCTTTTTCTTAGTTGCTAAAAAGAATGCTCAGTAAATTTGGAGGCGGGTGTGGTGGTGAGCACCACTAGGCATGTATGAAGTAGGCGAAGGGAGAAAGGGAAGCATAGCCCATGGATTCCAGGTCTACTTACATAGTAAAGAATAGTTGTTCAAGGGTTGCATATCACCATAAAGAAATCACAACTGGGGGCTGGAGAGATGGCTCAGCAGTTAAGGCACTTGTCTGCAAAGCCTAACGACCTGGGTTCGATTCCTCAATGCCCACCTAAAGCCAGATGCACTAAGTGGAGCATGAGTCTAGAGTTTGTTTGCAGTGGCTAGAGGGCCTGGTGCATCCATATTCTCTCTCTCTATCTCTCTCTCTCTCTCCTTACAATAAAGAAATAAAACATATTTTTTAAACAAAAAGAAATCACTAATGGCTGACGTGATGCTATTGCCTTGACTTCATTACACAATACATACGGGTATCACATGTCACTGTACCTGTAATCTTAGCACATAGGAGGCTGAGGCAGGAGGCTCACGTGTTCCTGGCAAGCCTGGGCCACACAATGAGACCACATGTCTTAAATTTTTTTTTTAAAAAAAAAGGAAAGAAAGTGCATTTTATTGGACCAACAAGTAGTAAGTCACTCACATGCCACCAATAACCCGGACAGAGCGGATTTGTGTGTTGAAGCCCAGGGAACGGAGGTTAACTGTTTCAGCATTGAGTTCAATCTTTTTCCCTTTGAAGTTTTCTCTTTCAAAAAGAATAATTGTTGGTTCCGAAAATTCCTGTTTGGGAGCAAATGTGAACTGTTATTCAGCTGTTACTAAGTTGGCACTTACATGAAAGCCATCTATAGTCACAAGGCACAGGACCCGCCAAGTTTCACCTGTTCATAAACTCCCAGGAAACCTGTGCTCAGGAGGAGAGAGGATGGAGGGGCAGGAAGTTTTCCCATTACATCTAAAGGCAATTAAAGGAGATGGTGTCATAAAGCAGGGGCAGAATAGCCCAGGCATAGAGAAATGGGTATATTCATACACCGTTAACACTTTGAATGCAATTTATTTTCAACTCAGAAGTTTTCCTGGAACAAGGGAGGTTGGAGAGCCCCAGACATGAATGCCATGGGCCAGAAAGCTATGGTAGTCTGGCACCTCATCTAAGTGCCTTCTCCTTGCAGACATTTCTCCTGTGTGTGTGTGTGTGTGTGTTTCCGTTCTAATTGCCAAGATAAAGATTCATTATACTCAATGTTGGTATTGCTTAAGGATGGCATGGAGGACAAGGGTTAAGAGGGTGTTGAATGAGGTCAGAAACCCCGGTGGCTAAACCCGGTAGGCATTTCCCTATCTCCGCCCTCAACTCTGAGACTCCCAACCCCCCAAAAGCATGCCCTCAACTCTGAGACTCCCAACCCCCCAAAAGCATGCCACATAGACCCAGGTTAGCACGCCAGCTGTGCTTAGAAGGTGGCAGTTCCTCTACCCCCACCATCTGATATGTGCCCAAGCTCACGTCCACATGCAAAGCAGGTATTCACAGGTTGCTGATTTCTGCCAATCCTCGTTGCCCATTTCTTTCTCTCCCTCCTCCTCAATTTCTATTTAAACCCACAATACTGTTACAATAAAGATTGGTTGGTTTTGGTGAGTGGGACTTTTCGCCATGGATGCTTTTTCTCCTGGGACTGCGCTGTAACACATGGGGAACCGTGATTCCCCTAGGAAGCCTTGCTTCCAGAGCTGAACACACATAGAGCTATGACACTTCCACGGGCTCTCGGCCCACGGACATGCCTCCATGGGTGCCTGGTTTCGGGTTGCCACTGCCACCGCTGCAGCCATCGGACCCGTGGCCTCCGCTGGGAGCATGCCAGCTCCCTCCCTCATCGCTGTCCCGGTCACCTCCATGCGGCTGATATGGAGTGGGCTCGCACCCCAGCGGCGCCCCAGCAGCCATTTCCAGAGCAATAACCCGGGGCAATCATGCCCAGGTGCCAGCCAGCCGGGACCACGGAAAGACACATGGCTCAGCCCAGCCTGGTGCCCTGCGCGCCTTGGGGCCGACAGCACGAGCGCTCGCTGCTCTGTGCTCCTTGCAGCGCCAGACCAGTGTTCCTGTTCCTTTTTCTTTTCATTTTTTTTAAAAATTAAAACAACAACTCAAGTTCCTGAAACCTTCCTTCCTCTAGGAATCATTGTCAAGAAAAAAAAGGAAGAAAAAAAAACCTACCAAGGTAAAAGCCCCACACTCAAACTGCCAAGAATGTTCTAGAAGACAGTAGCAGTACATAGGACAGCTGATTTCCAGACAGAACAGAAGTCGGCAGCTTTTATACTTGTTTTCAAATTACAGACTCCAGTGACCCTAAGGGAGGATCTACTGACAACGCTCCTAAGATCATAAACGACACATCAAAAAAGCGTGTGGCCAGGGTGAGGCTTCATTTATGCGGATGTGCCCCGACCTGCAGGAGAGATATTTGTCTGCCATCAGCAAACAGCAGACCCGTGTGTGCCAGAGGTTGAATGGCGTAGGAGCCAGGTTATGTAAAACATGAGGAGACAAGACAACTGTAGGAGAAACGCGCTGCCTGCTCACTGGGCTGGTCACTCAGATAGCATGCCAAAAATGTGCTAAACACAGGAAAACCACAGATAACTGTGAAGGATAGGGCTGGGGATGTGACTCAGTTCTACAGTGCTTGCCTCGCATAGGGGGAACCCAGGTTAAATTCTCAGTACCATAGTACACACAAAATGTACAGTCTCATTATGGGCAAATCTCCATTTTTTCCCTCGTAACTGAAACTTAATGGGACATCATCTTTAAGTGTCCAAAGGATGTGCCAAGTTCTGGTTGAGGAGTGGAATTTGAAACCTTCAAATACATGCTTGTAGGTTGCTTTCAGAATTTTAGGTAGGTTGATTAGGAAGAGTCTTATTTCACTCGATATATAGCTGAGGATGACCTTAAACTTCTGACACTCCTGCCTCTACCTCTCAAGTGTCATTTTATGCAGTGCCAGGGATCACACTCAGCTTCAAGCATGCCAGGCAAGCATTCTACCAACTGAGCCACATCCCTGGCCTTTCTTTATGTGCAAGCTAATGCACATAAAGCTAATAATTTCATGTCTCAATAACACCTCCACTATTGGTGCAAGCAGAGACAATGCAAAGCCAACTCACATATTATTCTATGCTTAAGACCAAAATTGTCAAGTACCTATGTTTAAAGCTTTTTATGAGATCCAGCCACCAAAGACTAATGAACAGTTCCAAACTATGGCAGGCCACACCTAGACTTGATTGTTATAGTTTTGTTGTGGTGGGTATTGCTGTCCAACAGGGGGCACTATTACCCGATAGTTGATAGTCGATAACCTGATAGTTGACCCAAAAAAAAGTAATGACAGGGCTGAAGAGATGGCTCAGCAGTTAAGGCCTTTACCTGCAAAGCAGAAGAACCCGAGTTTGTTTCCCCAGTAAAGCCAGATGCATAAGGTGGTGCATTCGTGTGGAGTTCCTTTGCAGTGGTTGGAGGCCCTGGCATCCCCCTCTCTCTCAAAAATAAAGTTTTTTTTTTAAAAAAAAGAACTGACAGGGGCTGGAGAGATTGCTCAGTGGTTAAGGAAGCTGCCTCCAGAGCCTAGGGACACGAGTTCAATTCCCCAGCACGCATGTAAAGCCAGATGCATAAAGTGGTGCATGCATCTGGAGCTTATTTGCAGTGGCTGGAGGCCTTGGAGTGCTCTGTCCCTCTCTCTCTCTCTCTCCTAATCAATAAAATATTTTTTAAAACTGACAAGATATTAAAGAAAATCTATAATGACAAAACATTACAAATCAAAATAGCATTGTCCCAAGGACACAGAGTCAAGTCACCCACAGACAGCCACCTGAGCCTCAGCAACAGTAAATTAACCATCAGACACAATCAGCCGGACAAAGGCTCAGCTGTGGCTGTGGGAAGCAAGATCTCAAACCTCTGCCAGTGAGTCTTAGTGAAAGCGCTTGTCAATTCTGGTGAAACACAGCCTTCCATCCCAGATCACCCCAAGAGACTCCTGCGGAAGTCCACGGTGACATGGCAGAAAACTCAGACATGAAGAACAGATGAAGTAGATGTGCTCACCCACATGGAGCAGATCTTCAGAATCAAGACTGCTGAGCTCCAAGTTGTTTGTAAGGGTGAGAACTATAGTAGAATGTTTTCATGTAAAACTCACAGTCTAAGTATGAATCTTTTTAAAAACACCTTTTACAAGAATGTGCGCCAGAGAGTCAGAGTGGAACAAAAATACAGATCAGGGGCTGGAGAGATGGCTCAGTGGTTAAGGCGCTTGCCTGCAGAGCCTGATGACCTGGGTTCGATTCTCCAGTACCCAATGTAAAACCAGATGCACAGTGGCGCATGCATCTGGAGTTCATTTGCAGCGGCTGGAGGCCCTGGCGTGCCCATTCTCTCTGCCTGTCTCTCTTCTATCTCTCTCTGCTTGTAAATAAAAATATTTAAAAAAAAAAACGAGATGGGAGAGGGTCCTTGAACCATTCATGAGTAGACTAGTTACATAAACACCTTGAGGAGAAGTCTGAGCAGACAGCGATCATGTGACCTTGTGACACAGACCTACCAAGAAAGCTGCAGGACAGAAAGCACTCATGCAGATTAATCCCTAGGGGCCAATTTCCTTGCTGTAACTATCAGCACCGTGAATGCCATATCACAGTGACATACTCACAACGTCTATAAAACGAAGAGATTTCAGAGTTGCTCCGGGCAGGCATCCCATGGCTGAGAGACAGGGGTAGTGGCCTTCTTCTAGGACGTACTGGTTACCAGAGAAGTTTTCTCCATCATAAGCAACCCAACTACAGAAGGAAAGACCACAGACAGCATGCGATTTAAGTATTTCTATTTAAGAAGTGATTTTTAGATGCAGACTGTGATGAAATAAACCCAAGGCTTGTAGATAGCAGTGTTCTTTCCTCATTTGCTGAAGTTTTTTTTTTAAATTTGCTGAATTTTATCTTATGACGAGTTAATGTTCAGAAATCAGTTCACTTTGCAACTAGGAAATAAAACATCCTTTTCCAAGGAATGGCCATGTCTTCATTCCTCACCTCCCAGTCTTCCTGCTCCTCTCCTGGCTGTCACCATGTTGGTGCAGCTTTGGGCCCTGACAGCAAAGGATCTCTCTTCCAACTTTCAACTCGAATCAGTCATTAGGTTCTACATTTTTTCCCAGACCTGGGGCTTGAACCCAAGGTCACGTGCACACTAGAATCAAGTGCTTAACCACTGACTTACATCCCAGCCCTTGTCTTTTACTATTTATTTTAAAACGGCCTCATTAAGTTGCACATGCTGTCTATGAACTCGGTAGCCCAATCAGCCTTGTACTTACCATCCTCCTACAGAAACCTCTAGAAAGTTTCTTCATTCCTAACACCTGCCAGGAGTCAACACACTGCAGAGACTTGAGGAAGTCACTCGGCCTCTCTGGGCCTCAGCGTTATTGACAGAAAGGCATTTTACCATAACTACCTAAAATAAGTTGGGGTGTGGTGTGTGTAGGTGGTGTGTGTACACACTTGTTCATGTGTGTGTGCACATGTATGAGATTATGCATGTACATGTGGGGGGGGCAAACATCAATGTTGGGTATCTTTAACTGCCGACTTTATTTTTGAGATTGGTCTTTCACTAAACGTGGAGTTCACATACATTTTGCTAGACGACAAGCTCCGGATTCCTCCTGTCCCAGCTCTGGGATTACAGATGTGCGCAGCTGTGAAGAGCTTTGTAAGTGGGTGCTGGGGATCTGAACTCGCTCGCATGGCAAGTACTTTACCAAGTGACACCCCAGGTCCATTACATCACCCCCCCTCTTTTAATCTAACAAATGCTCGTTGAAAGCTAATTGTATGTTGGGTACTGTCAGCAGCAATGATTGAAGTTTTATAATCTAGTGACTTGAAACAGACCAGAACAAAGTGACAGGAGTCAGAAGTCAGTCTGGCACCATTAAACACAGAAAGCAGGAGAGGACAGGGTGGAGGTATGTGCCAAGAAATTGGAAGACCCCACCCTCAGTCAGCATATGGACACAAAGCCAGGGCTCTTTCAGGGGGCAAAACCAAGACATGGGAGAAAAGGAAAGCCGTGAAAGGCATGATGGCCACTGTTATTAACCCCCTACAGCTCTGTTGTAGGTTGCTCCAAGGGCTTCCTCAGTTTCCCTGACCTTGCACTCCCCATTCCTAGTGAGGCTTTTGAAAACGTTCAGTTTTTGGAGTAAACAGAGACCACTGGCATGAAACACAATCTGCAGCCATGAGTAGGCTGACCACACCTCCTACTGGGAGAGAACAGCGAACCAAGAAAGGAGCACTTGTGTAATGGGGAAGCCTGGGCCTGGAGGAGATGATCAACAGCTTTCAAATTCTGCCAAATTTTCCACTTAGTGAGGGGGAGCCCTTGTCTGGAACTTGGGATGCAGGGCGATAGGCACCGGATCCCGTACTCTTGGGCTCCCAAGACAAGATACACTATGGGAGCGATTTACAGGGAGGCTACTAAAAATAGAATCTAGGTAATCCAGAATTGTGTATATTTGTTAGCCTACACTGACCTCACTCTCTGATGGAAATTATGTTTGTGCTTTTCAGGATGCAATAAGAGAGCTGGGGCCCATCTAACCCTACCAACCAACCGTAGGCCGATAGCTGAGATCCTGGCAAGAGAGGAGCCACCACAGTCATATCATAGAGGATCCATATGGAACCCCGCTGAACAAGGGACCCACAGCCACAGCCATTCAATCAACACAGGATAAGCCAGTGAGACAGAAACCAACGATTTTTGACACAAAGACCCCTAAACTCACAACATTAAAGCAGCCTTAATACTCATCCACCACGACTCAGGGAACTGAGCAGAAGAGGGGGTGGAAAGATTGTGAGAGCCGTGGTGGGGGAGACTATCCAGAGGCATGGCACCCCTCAGTAACATACAAGGGCAGGAGAACCTGGCTGAATACTAGGCTATCCATGGTCGCCTGTCACAAGGACTGATCCA
>PVHP010049943.1:0-11984 GCA_004024765.1 Zapus hudsonius
CCCCTAAGTTCTCAACAATAAAACAGCCTTAATACTCACCCACCACGACTCAGGGAACTAAGCGGAAGAGGGGGCGAAAAGATTGTAAGAGCCATGGTGGGGGAGAATATCCAGAGACATTGCTCCCCTCAGTAACAACATTCAAAGGGGGTGGAACCAGGTTGACTCCTAGGCTATCCATAACCTCCTACCCCATGGTCTGATCCAGACTGCCCACCGAGGAGGATATCTAGCTGACTGGGGGCAGGGAAGAGGGAAATCAGGGGGCTGGGGAAACAACACATTATTTATTCAATCAATGTATCTAATATATGGATAATAAAGAAAAAAATTTAATGTTAAAAAAAAGTGTGTGTGTGTGCTGCTACAAATGAATGCCAGATACATGTACCACTTTGTGTCTGGCTTTATTTACATGGGTGGCTGGAGAATTGAACCTGGGCCAGTAGGCTTTGCAAACAAGCACCTTTAACCACTGAGACAACTCTTCAGCCCCTAAATCATTATGATTAGCCCTATGACATACCATACAGTAATCTGAAATATTTTCTTAACTCATCTTCTACTGTTGGGCATTTAGTGTATCCCAAGTTTTTAATATAAAAAATAATTCTTGTTCTTACAAATTTTCATATATATATATATATATATTTATTTATTTATTTTTATATATATACTAAAATTGAAACCCACTAGATCAAAGAGTACACCAATTTAAAAGACTTTGGGGCTAGAAAGATTGCTCAGTGGTTAAGGTACTTGACAGCAAAACCTAACAACCTGGGTTCAAG
The DNA here is from genome assembly GCA_004024765.1 of Zapus hudsonius. NCBI lineage: Eukaryota > Metazoa > Chordata > Mammalia > Rodentia > Dipodidae > Zapus > Zapus hudsonius. The sequence goes on from PVHP010049943.1 coordinate 792, forward strand.
TCCTTAGTATCCACATAAAGCCAGATGCACAAGGTGGCGCATGAGTCTTGAGTTCATTTGCAGTGGTGAGAGGCCCTGACGTACCCATTCATTCTCTCTCTCTCTCTCTCTCTCTCTCTCTCTCTCTATATATATATATATATATATATATATATATATACATATATATATGTCAAATAATTTTTTAGAAAGTAGTTACTAGGGGCTGGAGAGACAGCTCAGCAGTTAAGGCACTTGCCTGCAAAACCTAAGTGCCCTGGTTTGATTCCCCAGTACTCACATAAAGCCAGACACACAAATGGCCCTGGCACGCCCATTCTCTCTCTCTCTCTCTCTCTCTCTCTCTCTCTCTCTCTCTCTCTCTCTCTCTCTCTCTCTCTCTCCTTACAAATAAATTAAAATTTTAAAAGAAAAATTACATGAATAAAAATAAAAAATTATTAGCCAGGCATAACAGTGCACACCTTTCGTCCCAGCACTCGGGAGGCTGAGGCAATAGTATCGATCGATAGAAATTTGAGGCCAACCTAGGGCCACAGAGTGAGTTCCAGGTCAGCCTGGGCTAGAATGAGACCCTGCCTCAAATAAAATAAATAAAGTAAATAAATAAAAAGAGTTATTTAGGGTTAGGGAAATGGCTTAGTGTGTGAAGTGCTTGCTGCATAAGACCTAACTGCACAGAAAGAGGGAAGCCAAGAATCTAGGTATGGCAGTGTACAACTCTAGTGTCAGCCCTCAGAAGGCTGAGACAAGATTATTTTAGTCTGAGGCCAGTCTGGGCTATATAGTAAGTTTAAGGCTGACCTAAAGGCCAGTTTTAAGAACCTGCCTCAAAAAGAGAACTCCTAGCACCCACATAAAATCCCAGATGTGTCAGCGCACACCTGTAATCCAAGCTGTGGGGAGGCAGAGATAGGAGAAGCCTCTGAACTAGTTGACTAAATTTTCTAGCCAAGCCTGTGAGCTCTGAGTTTAGTGAGAGACCTTGTCTCAAAAAGTAAGGTGGAAGTGGGGTATGGTGGCACACGCCTTTAATCCCAGTATGAGGGAGGCAGAAGTACCCTGAGACTACATAGTGAATTCCAGGTCAGCCTGGGCTAGAGCAAGACTGACCCTACCTTGAAAATCCAACATTAATAATAATTATAATAATTTTGAAAACAAATATTTTCTTATCAATTTGTAAGAGCATGTTATATATCAAGGAAAATCAGATTATGGTGAGATACCAAAGAGTAGAAATCTAATAAGTAGTAATGTGAGATTTTAGGCTCGGAGAGAATTCAGAAGTGAGATATAAATTTATAGGTCAAGATATGAAACTGAATGTGCTCTCTGCGAGACAGTAAAGGGAGAGAAGAGCTAAAGAATGGATGCAGGAAATACCCACATATAAAGAATGAGGCAATAAGAGAATTCTGTCAAGAGAAGGAAATCATCAGAAGAGATGACCCAATAGTTTGCAAGCAAAGAGGAAGTGAAGAATTGCAGAGAAAGAACCACTGATTTGGATTTTTTTTACTGATGCATCTTGGTATCTTCTGTATCTTTGATCCAGTGTCCAATATACCTCTGTTAACTAAAGAACCTGAGGACTGGGGACATAGGACAAGGTTAATGTGTTTTTCTTGGAGCTTGAGATTTAGAAGCCAGATTTATTATTAATTTATTTGAGTGAGAGAAAGAGACAGTTAGAGAGGAAGAATGGGTGCACCAGGACCTCCAGCCACTGCAAACGAACTCCAGACACATGCACCACCTTTTGTATCTGGGTTTACGTGGGTACTGGGGAATTGAACTTAGGTCCTTCTGCTTTATAGGCAAACATCTCTCCAGCCCAGCAGTCAGCTTTTTGTTTCAATCGCCATAGTTACAAAAGATTCAAAAATGTATTTGTAAAGTTCCTATTTTAGCAAATCCTGTCTAGGGAGCAGCATGCACTCCAGCTTTGACGAATCTTATGTCAAAGTCATCATTATAAATACCAATCCTCATTGTTCAGAGCAAGCTATGGAGAGGTAAAATCAACAGGACACTGGGTTAACTATACACTGACTCCAGGGCAGTCCCTGGAAGTTTCTTTATCCCCCTCTCTCACAACCTCTGATGCCTTATCTTTTTTTCCCCTTTCTCCTTAAGGTGGTCCAATTAATTGAGGTCTTGATTACTTTTATTGAAGTTAATTGAAGGTTCCCTTGACTACAACGTCCTCAAAAAGAGATGGTAGTGACAACTTGACCCAACGCTTCTGACACTAAAGCCTTAAGTTACTGAGTACTCAGGTGGTGCCATAGTCAAGGCTTAAAAACTGAGATGTCAGAAAGGCCAAAATCACCAAAACTGTCTCCTATAACCCTGCAACCACCTTGTACAATCAATTCTGCAGATCCTCACTTCTGTACAGAGATCTATGTATAGGGAAGTTCATCGCAACACCGTTTGTTAATAATGCTGAAAAAGTAGAAAACTCTTAAACGCCAAACAACAGTAAAGTACTTAAATTATGGTACATATATATTCTGGAACATTCTTCATTTAGAATATAGCAGTTCTATATGTACTGATGGGGATATCTCCAAGACAAGATAAGATAGAAACCAGAAGGTGAAGAATAGTATAACAACAGTATAAGCCTATGGCTATACAAAAAAAAAAAAAAACCTGTGAGTGAACACACTCATAAATATGAGAATGCCTAAACAGAACTGAAAACACATCTGCCAAACCAAGACCAACGACTACCTCAGGGGACAGGAAATGGAAGGAAGGGCCTAATCGAGGAGGTAGTCAACATGCTTTTGTCGTTTTTGATTCTTTTGAATGCACTTACACATTACCTGTACAATTTACAGACATTTTTAATATAAGAAAGGAGAGTACTTGCTCACTTGACTTTGAAGCAAGGGTAATTAGAATTGAGGATCTGAGAGGAGCTAAAAGGAAGGCAGAATGAAAAGGTGCCCCTGAGAACTGAGAGAGCCCCTACTCCCCTCAATTCTGTTTCCTCTTTATTTCTCCTCTGCAGTCACCTGCGGTTTTGAAATGCATTCTACCACATTTCATGTCATAGGCAGAAACGCAGTCCTTGTTCTCTTCCACCTCCTCCCCTGAGGACACACCAATTTCATTTTAATTGACTATTCGTAAGGCTTATATTAGGAAGAATGAGTTATGATACTTGCAGCTGTGTATCTTTCTCCCACTGCTGTTATTTGGAAAATAGAGTCCCAGAAGCATCTGATGGGTAATTATCCTCCGCTGCCCACCGCCTCTCTTCCATCAACCCTGGTAGAACCAGCAGGCAGAATCTGAGACCTCAGGGAACTAAGGGTCCACCTGTGTCAACAGAGAACATCCTGCCTCCATCTAAACCCAGGGTGGCTAAATTACCAACTGCAGTGCTGAAGAATGAGAGGAAAACGGTTTGAACTCATGACCCATACCTGGGATTTTCCTGAACTTTCTCCCCTGGCCTTTCCCATCCAAATGCTACCAAAGGACAGAAACACTGGAATGGAGTTCTCTTCAGCAGCCTCACCAACTACGTACCTCGTGGTGGGCCCAATCACTCACACCTTCCTTCCCTTCATCACCATCCTGGCCCCCAATATTAATCACTGAGAGACCCTGTAAATCTCCAACACTTTCAAAACCAATTCATATGTCCAATGACTCATGATGGAAGATTAAGTGGCTAACGAAAATATATTCTAAGAATGCTTACCAATTACTGTTAGGCAAAGCAAAGGAAAGGAACAAAATAGCACCCTGAACCTGCAAGGGAGCAGTGGTAGAGAAAGCAGTGTGACAGTGGTTAGTTTGGGGGAAAAGGCTTTGTAGATGATGATGCTTTCTGTGTTTCCCAAATTTTCTAAAATATGCAAACTAGGTTTATAATCTGGAAAAAAGTTTTGTTTTGTTTTTAACGACTCCATGATGACACTTTCCTAGGAAGAGAAGTAACCTCAGATATTTTAGAAAAATCTTTAACTGCAACCAAAATGTGTGCTACACACAGATAACCAGAAAGTTTTGTTAAGCAAACCCTTTAGCTTCTGGGCCATTTAATTATATATAAAATATTTATCTTTTTTTTGGTTGTTTTTTTCGAGGTAGCATCTCACTCTAGCCCAGGCTGACCTAGAACTCACTGTAGTTCCAGGCTGGCCTTGAACTCACAATGATCCTCCTACCTCTGCCTCCTGAGTGCTGAGATTAAAGGTGTGCACCTCCACGCCCCACTAAAATATTTATTTTAACCAATAATATAATCACTATTACCCTCCTTATTATAGCTTGTTACTACATGCAATATATAGCTTACTATAACACAGCACAGCCTATTACCATAAAGATTCACATAAACCAGAAGACAGATCTTATGTCCTAAAACACATAGTAAAAAAGTTCCAATGAAACAGTGAGGTGGCTGGCAAACCTATCTGCATCCTGCAGTGCAGTCAAGGAGTAAAAAAGTTCCAATGAAACAGTGAGGTGGCTGGCAACCCTATCTGCTTCCTGCAGTGCAGTCAAGGCAATAGAAGGAGCTGTACTGTCAGTCCTAGAAACCAGTGTAGTACCAATAAGTTCCAAAAATTTAAAAAAAAAAAAGAGAAAAAGAAAACCACCAGTGCAAATATCAGAATTTTCCTTGGGCTAATAAAACCAAACTAACAGAGCAGTTATAATATCCTGGGCTGATCGAGAAATTTGAGGGTCGTTCTAAGGAGAAATGAGGCCTATAAAAGCTGTCAGTACCCCCAAGGGACCTGAAAAATGACCTTCAGTGGTAGAGTAGCTCAGGGGACCCTGAACATAGGTTAGACCATCCTTAAGGCACCTCTTTGGCAAAGCCAATAGAGGACACTGATTTTCACAAACAAAATAAATTCCCAAGAAGCTTCTCATTCCAAAAAAGGATTCACACCATGATTCTAATAGCTAGCTCTCCTAAGTGCATTTAAAGTGGGATTCCATAACAAATATGTAGCTATCATGTACCTTCATAGAAAAGCAATAGCTATATATGCCTACCCTGACAGGCAATATTCAAATGGCTGTTTCTAACTTACAGTGAACCTACTGAACTCAAAGATAGACTTACCTTCTCCACACTTCTCTCTCCACCTAGCTCAAGGACTTTAAAGCAGGAAAGGGGGTGGTATGCAGTTTGCCATCTCCTTAGGAAGCAGAAGGAGGCAAGGACCTAACAGAATTGGGGTTGGACAAGAAGGAAACATAAGAACCATACATCTTCAGGGCTGGAAACTCCCTTAAAGATCACCTAACCCAATGGCTCATTTTGCAAAGGGGGAAATGGAGACTCAAAGAGAGGAAGTCACTTGTCCCAGTCAGAGTGGTACCAGGATTCAGACCCTTGTCAAGATGACTGCCATTCTCCCATGGAAAAGCTGACTTAAGTGGCAGATGTATTCTTTAAGACTAAAATTCTAAGCCATAGAGCATCTGGCTTGATGCTGCTAAGAGTGAGAAAGATGAAGGAACCTGACCCAAGGCACCAGCAGGATTCGGGCCAGCAGAAGGCAACTGAGGCAGCCAATGCTACTAAGACCTGTGCTCCTCCTCTCCACCGTCTTCCCAGGTCTGTCTGTCTGTCTCTCTGTCTGTCTGTCTGTCGTTCTCTCTCTCCTCTCTTCTGACTCCTGCCTGAGCCTCAGCTTGGCCAACTGCCCAGCTCTACTCAAAAGCCCAGGGCTAATGAGTCTACCTAACTCAACAAGCCGTTGTCTAGATAAAAAATCTCCACCTCAGGCCAGAGGTGACCCCTGCTCAGATGGGGTCAACTTTCCCACAAAAGCCATACACATTTCCTTCAAGTCAGGCAGTCTGAAAAGTTTTCTAGGTATTCTGACCATTGTTACCTCCAATCTGTTTTCTTAAAGGAAGGGGGGAGAAAAGGTTTACCCATAAGCCTCTGGATGAATGCCCAACTAGCCTCTGGGGAGCCTGAATTTACCTCTGTCTCCATCTGGTCTCATTTAATGGGGATCTGAAAAAAAATAGTTCTTGCCTCTGTGCCAGTGTTCAGAACTGGTGGGGCCTCTGCTGTGAAAGGAAACCTAATACCACCTCACACCTCATCATGACCATGTAAGAAGAGCTCTGCTCCTGTTACCCCAGCACCCTCCTTGAGCATCAGAGAACCGGAACCCCAAAGCTCGTCCCCGAGAAATTCTGCAAGTATTTCCCCATCACAGCAATGACTCAACTTCAGGGCCAGCTGAGAGCATGCTGCAGAACTCAGCAGATGGCTGTCTCTAATGAGAAGACATTGGAGAGGAGGATAACATTATTTCTCACCCTCCTGAGCATGTGGCCCCCTTCGTCTGTGCAGGCAGCTGAGAAACCCAGTTTTAAATCCCGGCAGCAGAAGCCACCTCCTGCCAAACTGAGGAGGAAGGGTCTGTGTTTCTACTTTATTCTGCCCCCCTCCAGTTGTTCCTTAAAATAATCCATCATTACATGACTGGTGGCTCCAAGATTTTTATTTAAAGCAATATGGAGAGGAAAAAAGAAAGAAAGAAAACCCACACAACCCGTGGCTATGCTATCTTGGATTTAAGCTGAAATCATTTTAACATCAGAGAATCTCCAAATCACCCAACTACACTCTTCTCCGACTGCTTTGAGCATGCTGTCAGATTCAGGTAAGAGGGCTAAGTGGGGACATGGCAGAGTTTTACTTTCTTAGAAACACCTTGGAAAGGCCAGCATTTTTAAAAGGGGAATTGATGTCATCTGGTAGATGTTTCAGCATTTAAACCACTGATGAGCAATCACACTTTGGACTAGGTCATTTGGTATAAAATGTATAAAATGAAGAGAGTAAAACTTCCAGGAAGCTATTGGGAAAACCTGAAACCAAGCGGATGGAAGGATTGTGGAATGGTTAAACATATTACATCTATCCATGATTTTCCTTCATCCCTTCCTTCCTCTCTCCCTTTCTCTCTCCCTTCCTTCTTTCCTTCCTTCCACCTGTCTTGAATGTGAATGCAACTAAACGCTCTTCTCAACTGTTCGTGCAAACACGAACCATGCCTTTGAGACTTCAGCAACCCAGGAAAGCCTGGAAATCAGTTCTACTTATATTTAGCTTTGGAACACATTTTTCCAGGGGACAAATCTTCCTAATTCGCATTGCTCAAGCTAAATCATCAGGTTTGTCCCCTTATAACACACAAAGTATGGGACCACACTCAATAGCAAAACCAACAATGCCTAAAAATTTAACATCAGACTCCCTATACAAAGCAAATGCCAAGCACATGACTATAAATCAAAAGTTATACTATGCAGACAAATTAGTCTACTGTAATGAAGTTTTGTAATAAACATGCCATTAACGCTCACATTTCCTGGATTTAGATTCTCAAGAGGAAACAGGGCTTATTTCTGCCTCTCGTCTGGGAGCTCTGAGAGAGCAGAGTTCCTACATGCCTTAGTCACCACTATATTCCCAGCATTGAGTACAGGGCCTGGCAAAGTCAGCGCCTGATAAATAAATGTGGAAGGAACAGATGAAAATAACGGTGGATGAATTAACAAATGAACTGTTCCCAATCTAGTGGCAGAAATGAAATCTCACCCATCTTCACACCTACCCATTTCCACTGGAAGCCCTCAGGAAGCCTTTCCTGTCACCCACAGCCTCCATCCACAGCTAGATTTGATCTTTTGGTCATGACTTCTTATGGCAGTAGGTCGACTCTTCGGCACTTAGTACAGTAATAATTCAATAGGGATTTATGTCTGCCTCCACCACTAGATTGTGAACTCCTTGAGAAAGGGCCATATGCATTTGAGGGACAATGTAATACTACAATTTTTTTTGTTAAATCTTAACTGCACAGAAAAGTTGGAAAATTGTATGATTGCTCACAATCCATTGATTTGAATTCAATATTTTTTTTTAATATTTGGGGCCATTTAATCTTTCTTCATTACTATATCCCCAGTAGAGCTACAGGGGGATATTGAAATTCTTTTTCCATTTTTGGAGTACAATATTACTTTTAGTGAGTAGTGATGGCTCAGGCAAGGAACTTCAAGGGCAACCACAGGATAACTACTGCCTGGACTGGTGGCACATGTCTACAATTCCAGAACTCGGGCAGAGGCAAGAGTTCTAGGCCAGCCTTGGGCTACAAGGTGAGATCCTGTCTCAAAACAAACACCGGTGAGAATATGATGGCTCAGCAGGTAAGAGTGTTTACTGCACAAACATGGGGGAGTGAGTTTAACTTTATGCATGTACATAAAAACATGGGCATAGCTGTACATGCCTGTAATACTGGTCAGTCAGTCTAAACAACAACAACAACAAAAAAACAGGTGAGCTCCAGGTTTAGACTCGTCTGAGGGAAATAAATTGAAGAGCCATAGGGGAGGACACCTGTTGTCCTCCTTTGGCCTCTGCACACATGCAAATGGGGTGTGCATATATGCATGTGTGTACGCATGCACACACACACACACACACACACACACACACACTCCACATACAACACATACCCATCAAACAAGGAAGGGGGGATAATAACCAATGGCAGGTGGTAGCTTAGGAACAGTTGCCCCAGACCAATCCTGGATAACACTGTAAGGCAAAGTCAGTCCCTACATGTCTTTTCATTAGGGACAATGGTCTTTACTGGATGGTCACTGGAGAAAGCAGCATTGTTCCCATGAGGTTTGTTCAATCCAGAATCAACCATGCTGTGCTTTCTGAAGGCCAACCTTTAACAGTGTAATCTGAAAATGTGACACTGAAGATAGCTCATTGTAAGAGCCAGGAGAAGTAGTTTTTGCTGATGACACTGTGCCTTGCTAGTCATGTAACCTCTCTGATACACACTTAGTGATAGCAGCCCAGATCATCTTGTAGGCAGGAAGTGGGGGTAGGGTTCCCCAAGGATCTTCTATAAGTTCCCTAGTCATCTCACAGTGTCCAAATTTTGTTTCTCCAACTAGAAGCTGAAATCATTTGAACATTTGAGTGTCTGCCACTTTTTTGGTACAGTTGATTGATAGAGGGCAACCATTATGCTGTTCTCAACAGTCAAACAAATAAATATTCATAGGCACATTGGAAAAATAGCACTGCTGTGCTGGAGAGATGGCTCAGCAGTTAAGGTGCTTGCCTGCAAAGCCTGACAACCCAGGTTTGATTCCCCAGTACCCACATAAAGCCAAATGCACAAAATGGTGCATGCTACTGAAGTTTATTTGCAGCAGCTGGAGACCCTGGCAAGCCCATTCTCTGTGTCTGTCTCTCTTTATCTCTCTCTGCTTGCAAATAAATGAAAATAAAAGAAAAATAGAAATAGCACTGTTATACAGAATCCTTTATGATGTGCATTCATATGAGTGAATTGAATTACACACAAGAAATGAATTCTAAGGTGCATATAGACCCAAATGTAGCCCCTACCCAACAACTCTCAGTCAAGTTTAGCCACTAAAGATATTTGGCCACAGTAACCCCTCAAGTGGCTCTGATAAGGACACCCAAACACACACACCAGGGCACTAATCACATGGCACCATGTTTCAGAGCTTACCAAGAACTCCTAAGCTAGCCCTACTTAGCCTGACTTTCTAGTCTTCTCTGCCTAAGTCCTAGACACGTGTTCCTTGATAGAAACCAGCAGCGACCACCCACCCAAGGTCTCTTGAGTTAATTCCAGCTTCCCCCTGTGAATTACAACTTCTTGCAGACACAAAGGAAAAGAGAGACCAAAGACATAAATAAGAGCTTCACTGAATTAAGGAGGGAATCATGGAGTGATGTCAGTTTTCCCAGAAACCCATTTATCCTGTTAACAAGATCTCAAGTGCTTGGGCTGCTCTTTGGCTCCAGAATTGGGTATACAATTACGTGCTTCAGGAGCAGAGGAGATGGCTCAGCTATTAAAGGTGCTTGCTTGCAAAGTTTACCAGCCTGGGTTCAATTCCCAGCTTCCATGTACAAAGATGTACAAAGAGGCTGGCACATGCATTTGGAGTTCATTTGCAGCTCTGGTGTCTGTCTGTCTGTCTCTCTGTCTCTGTGTGTCTCTGTCTCTGTCTCTCTCTCTCTCTCTCTCTCTCTCTCTCTCTCTCTCACACACACACACACACAAACACACACACACAGTGGCACAGGCCTTTAATCCCAGCACTCAGGAGGCAGAGGTAGTTTGAGGCCACCTTGAGACTACACAGTGAATTCCAGGTCAGCAGGGGCTAGAGTGAGACCCTATCTTGAAAAAAACAAAAAAATAAATAAATAAAGCAAATGTGTTCTTCAGCATACAATATGGCAAGGTGAGCCAGAGCAAACTGGCATAATGCCACCCTTATGCCCCCATCTGCAGAACAAAGGTCTCTGGATCACCTGAGTTGTGACTAAGGTGAAATGATGTTCTAGAATGTTCCCTTCACAATATCTACTCTTTCATCCTATTCCAGGCTAAAGAGGCTGGTGAGTGTATGAACAGGTCAATGCAAATTCATTAGGATAAGAAAACATTGTTCTTGGTCCCTAAGGGTAGAGCTACAGTGTAATCCAGAAAACTAATTCATCTACCTAAACTGTGCCATCCCTAAAATGCAGGAAACAAGGAACAGAAAAGCACTCTGATTGCCCAGAACACATTAGTCAAGTTATGTGCCAATCCCAGGAAAAGAGAATTCTCTCAAATTCCATCATCATGGAGAACAGTCGTGTTCCTTCCACACACCATGACTGTGTGAAGAGCTAGGTGCTGAGGTGTACAACAGGTGGGGGGATTCCAAAGATATGCTCCTGACCTTCCAAACTGGGACAAGCGATGGAATACATTTTTCTATCCTGTAGAGAAAACACTATCCAATTCTGGATTCCGAATTGGAAAACAAATCAATTTGAATTACACCAGATACCTAGAGGGAAGCATTTTATTTTTCTTTTTGTACCGGAATTACACTGCACAGACTATTTCCATAGGTAACCAATAACGTTTAACATGTTTGTGTGACTCAGAGATTTTCACCAAGTAGTACTTGGGGAAATGGGATTTGCCCTCTACAACTTAGAGTGCTGTTGTGCTGAGCGAACAGAAATTTATTCCCTCAAATGGAATCATTCCTTTCCTTTTGCAACCAAACTTCTGACCTGGAGGGAGAAAAGAAAGAAAGAAATTAAGAAAGAAA
>PVHP010049944.1:0-11973 GCA_004024765.1 Zapus hudsonius
GGGGGGGGGGGAATGCTGAGTTCCAGGCCACTGAGACTAGAGTGAGTTCCAGGTCAGTCTGGGATAGATAGAGTGAGACCCTACTTTAAAAAGCCAAAAAAATTTTTTTAATTCATCCAATTCCTCCTCACTACAAATGTCTTCATAATGTAAAGTCCAAATGAAGGAGACAAACTTACCTTTCCGCCTCTGGCTGCTTGGCTGAGCCTCATCCTCACTGACATTTTCAGCAAGACCATCTAATTTTGCTTCTCGGTTTTCTTGTCTCTCAATGTTGCTTCTCTTTTCAATTTTCTCTTCTTTTTCTTTTCTAATTTGTGGCTTTTTATTTCCTTGGATGATGACACTCTGAGACTGAAAAAAATTATTTTTTTTCCCATTAACATTATCACATCCAAAAAAACTTGTGGCAATGCACTGTTCTCCTAAATATTGCAAAACAAATGACATCAAAAACTAAATCCACGGCTTGAGATGTCTCAGCAGTTAAGGTTCAGTTCCCCAGGACCCACATAAAGCCAGATGCACAAAATATTCTATACATTTGGAGTCCATTTGCAGCAGCTGAGGGTCCTGGCAAGCCCATTATGTCTGTCTCTCTTCTATCTCTCTCTGCTTGCAAATAAATAAAAAATATTTAAAATAAATAAATAATATAAATGATAAAATAAAAACCAGGACAGGTGTATGGCTCACACCTTTAATCTCAGCACTCAGGAGAATCGCCATGAGTTTGAGGCCAGCCTGAAACTACATAGTGAATTCCAAGTCAGCCTGGGCTATAGCGAGACATTACCTCAAAAGCCAAAATAAAATAAAAAATAAGAATAAATTTTAAAAAAAAAAAATAGAAACCCCTGCTGGGCTTTTCCTCTTTGCAGAATTCTAATGTGGAAAGAAATTTTTCTTTTTTCCCCCTATTCCTTTGGACATGGTGGAAATTCCAAGTATGTTTGTCCTGGCACCTTGTATCTTTTTCACCAATCTCCACTGCCTTACTTTTAAAAAGTTAAAGAAAAAAAGAAAACAAAGCCCCTAGAAAGCTAAGGATGTTGCTTTCTCATTCCATTCATTACTCATTTTTTGTGTGTATGTCTGTATGGTGTATATGCATGTTCATAATTGTGTGGGTGAATGTGTGTGTGTGAAGGCCAGAAGCAATATCCATCTCTTTTTGTTTTATTTTTAGAGGTAGGGTCTCACTCTAGCACAGGCTGACCTGGAATTCACTATGTAGTCTCGGGGGCCCTCAAACTCACAGTGATCCTCCTACTTCTGCCTCCCGAGTGCTGGGATTAAAGACATGCCCAGCAAATGACTAAAATTAAGGAAGGGTAACTACAAAGCTTTCAGTACTGCAGTATCAACTTATACAATTTCATATAAATATATAATATATATTATATAAATAACATATATAATACATAAAATTTTGGTTTATCGTTATTTATAGTATGTGCATATTATGAAAATGATAGGCAAAGCATACCCTGAGTAGATCTTAAACTAACAGATACAATACTAACACCACCAGCAGCAAAGGATGACTGCAAATTAAATAAAGCAGTAATTCTACTCATGAGTCAAGTTTCTAATACATCCAGCAAAAGCCGTATTTCTCAAAATAATACTTACTCCGGTGTTCACTAATTCACTTGGTGTTGGCCAATTTGCCATATCACTGAAATCACTAGCCTAAAAAGTAATAAATAAGTGTTATGCCTGAAAATTATTTTAGAATGTTTAAACAGAAAAAACTTTGCTAAAAACAATTATTTTTTTCTTTGCCAGACATATAGGAATGCATGTAATTCCAGTATACAGGGGAGTGAAGCCAGGAGGATCAGTAGTTTGAGGCCAGCCACATAGTAAGCTCCAGGTCAGCCTGTCTCAAAAACAAAAGAAAACAACAAGGGCTGGTCCATACTTAGAAGGCTAAAGAAAGTTGGTATAAAATTTATATAGGACTGGAGAGATGTTTCAGTGGTGAAGGTGTTTGTTTGCCTTCAAAGCCTAATAACTTGGATTCACTCCTTCTGGGTTCAATACCCCAGTGCCCAGTTAAAGCCAAATGTACAAAAGTGGTGTGTGCATCTGGAGTTCATTTATAGTGGCGAGAGGCCCTGGCATGGCCATTCTCTGTCTCTCTCCATCCCTTTCTCCCTCTCCGTTTGAAAATAGATAAATAAATCTATTTTTAAAAATAAATAAAACAAACAAACAAACAAAAAAAAGAACAAGCATTTAAGGCCGGGCGTGGTGGCGCACCCCTTTAATCCCAGCACTCGGGAGGCAGAGGTAGGAGGATTGCCATGAGTTCGAGGCCACCCTGAGACTACAGAGTGAATTCCAGGTCAGCCTTGACTAGAGCGAGACGCTACCTCAAAAAACAAACAAATAAATAAATAAAGCTTATTTTTTTAAAAGGCTGGAAAGATGGCTCAGTGGTTAAGGCACTTGCCTACAATGCCCAATGACCCGGGCTCAATTCCCCAGTACACAAAGTGGGCATTCATCTGGAGTTCTTTGTAGTGGCTAGAGATCCTGGCATAACCGTTCATATTCCTTCTCTCCTCCCCTACCTTGCGAATAAGTATTTTTTTTAAAAAAACTGGCTGGGGAGATGGCTTAGTGGTTTTAAAGGCGCTTATTTACAAAGCCCACCAGTATGGGTTAAATTCAAATACCTACATAACTCCAGATGCACAAATTAGTGCATACATCTGGAGTACACTAGCAGTGGCAAGAGGTCCTGGCATATCTATACTTTCTGTCTCTCTTTCTCACACATAATTATAATAAAAATAAATTTTCAAAACACCAAAGTGATAGTAATTTTTAAAAATCTATATTTAAATGCATATAGACATTTGATAAGTTAATTCAACACCTTGAAATTTAAATGTAGTAGTCTTATAATAATCAGAATTTAAGCCAAATTCAATGATACTAATTAAACTGATATGCAAATACCATATGGAGCATTTTGGAATTTGGATAATGGCTAAAATTTTCTGGAATACTAAACTAAAAATTAATGATATTAGAAGAAAATATAATAAGAAACAGTTCCTAAACAATTTTCACAATCAATATATTTAAAACTGTATTCTATAAAGACGTACCTTGTTGGATTTCTTTGTCTTGAGTTTTCCCACTTTTATAATTTTGGGAGAACTGAGATCTAAAAAAAATTCACAGAATTGTTTTTCCAACAATTTCCTTCATTATATTTAGCAAAGGATTATTCCAACTAAGAGTATTATTACTGAAAGTATTATTCTAACTAATAAAAGCCCCAACAATATCAAAATTCCTGAAACTCAAGTTCCCAACCAGACATGAAATATATTTAATATACAAATTCAGATTGGTTATCCATGTCCAAATCAAGAAGTGGAAAATAATAGCAAGTTATTTACACACACAACATTGGCAACCAATTCCTTTCATTAACAATACAACATGAGAACATTAAAAATAACATCTTTAATAGTTACTTATCTATTTATTTATTTAGAGAGAAGAAAAGGAAAGACATGTGCCACCTTTTGCATCTGGCTTTATGTGGGTACTGGGGAATCGAACTCTGGTCTTTCTACTTTGTAGGCTAACACCTTAATCGCTCAGCCACCTCTCCAGCCCAGAAATAGCATCTTTAAAGTTAAACACATGTTCTAATTATATAAATTCTTCTATATAATAGATACACTTACCAAAGAACATCCAGAAAATAGGTCACAAGGCTTCAAACTACTTGTTCTAGGTAGCAAGCACGTCTCTCAACCCTAATAGGTTACACCAGATTTAAGTCATTAAAAAAAAAAAAAAAAAAGTAACTGGACTCTGTAAACATCTGTAAAAGATCATCACTGTGAGCTGGGGATGCAGCATGGTGCTAGAGCACTTGCCTAACATGTACAAGGCTCTGTCTGGTTTGACCTCCATTATACTGAGCAAATAAAAAAAGACCATCAATGGGGCTCAGAGATGGCTCATAGGTAAAAGTGCTTGCTAGCAAAGCCTGATGGCCAGGGTTCGATGCCCCAGTATCCAAATAAAGCCAGATGCACAAAGTGGTGTATGCATCTGGAATCCATTGCAATGGCAAGAAGCCTTTTCCACCTATTTCCTCTCATTCTCTCTCTCCTTACAAATATATATATATATATATATATATATATATATATATATATATATATATTGGTTTTGGCATGCACCACCACGCCCAGTAATTTTTTTAAAATATTTTATTTATTCGTTTTCAAGCAGAGAGATACAAAGAGAAAGAGGGGGGGGAGCGAGCTCCAGGGCCTCCACCTTGTGGGTCTGGCTTATGTGGGTACTAGGGAATTGAACTTGGGGCCTTAGGCACTGGAGGCAAGTGCCTTAACCACTAAGCCATCTCTCCAGCCCAAGCATACAATCTTTTTTTAAAAATATTTTATTTATTCATTTTCAAGCAGAGAAATACAGAGAGAGAGAGAGAGAGAGAGAGAGAGAGAGAGAGAGAGAGAAAGCACCAGGGCCACCACCTTGTGGGTCTGACATATGTGGGTAGTGGGGAATTGAACCCAGAGCCTGAGGCACTGGAGGCAAGTGCCTTAACCGCTGAGCCATCTCTCCAGCCCCCAAGCATACAATCTTGAGCATTACATTCTACTTTAAAAACTCTCAAAGCCGGGCATGGTGGCGCATGCCTTTAATCCCAGTGCTTGGGAGGCAGAGGTAGGAGGATTGCTGTGAGTTCAAGGCCACCCTGAGACTACATAGTGAATCCCAGGTCAGCCTGGGCTAGAGTGAGACCCTACCTCAAACCCCCCCTCCAAAAAAAAAATCAAGGGCTGGAGAGATGGCTTAGCGGTTAAGGCACTTGCCTCCAGTGCCTAAGGTCGCAGGTTCAATTCCCCAGGACCCACATAAGCCAGACCCACAAGGTGGCCCTGGTGCTCTCTCTCTCTCTCTCTCTCTCTCTCTCTCTCTGCTTGAAAATGAATAAATAAAATATTAAAAAAAAAAATCAAAAGCAAAATATAGAGAGAAGTGTGGACTCCAGAGGTTCATCTAATGAAGTACCAAAAGGTAGGGAAAGGATGTTTTTGGGAACTGGGCTAGAGGCAGTTTGTGTGATATTCTGTCAAAGAGGCTGACTATATTCTGCTTGAGAACTTGAACAAGGTTCACTTTAAAAGAAATGGAATGTTGTCTTTTGTGGTGGAAAATACAGAACAGATAAATGTAAAAAATGAGGAGTTTGGCACATGAGGAAATGTGGTCATGGGTCCTGGAGATTTCAGCCACCTTAGTTGCAACTGTTAAAAAATTGTCACCACTAAGGATGCTCTGAATTAGGACAATAGGACAGATGCCCTGGGGGAGAGATGGAATTCATTGAAAGATCAAGTCAAGAGTGCTGGAAGGAGTCAGAATGCTAAAGCAAGCATCCTGCTCCTCCAAGGCTGGCTTCATCACCCACTGGATTAACCTGGTACTGGTTTCAGAAGCATTAAGATGTTAAGAAGCAGAGAGTCCTAAGGTATACTTGGTTCTGGAGAAGACTTAGAAATCAGACAGGCTTGAAGTCCCTGCATGGAGGTCATGTGGTGATCATGGCATGGAGCTATGAAATTGAACCATGGTTGCAGTAGAGACTCCAGGAGTATGGGACAGCTGCCCAGGAAAGCTGCTGGCTCAGAGTTAATTCTGCCAGGGAAGCAAACGGCATGGCTGGAGGGGCAGAGTTTCCAAAGCTTTTTGGCCAGAGGATTTCATTGAATCATAGGTGTCAGACACAGAGTTGAGGAATTTAACGCTAGCCCTGCTAGTTTTCTACCTTGAATTAGTCCAATCTTTCCTTGACATGTCCCCATACTCCCTTGGGGAATGAAAATGTTAATTCTGGGCTGGAGAGATGGCTCGAAGGTTAAGGCACTTGCCTCCAGTGCCTAAGGCCCTGGGTTCAATTCCCCAGGACCCACATAAGCCAGACCCACAAGGTGGTGGCCCTGGTGCGCGCTCTCTCTCTCTCTCTCTCTCTCTCTCTCTCTCTCTCTCTCTCTCTCTCTCTCTCTGCTTGAAAATGAATAAAAAAAAAGAAAATGTTAATTCTGTGGCATTTTGTGTTGAAAATATGTAACACGGTTTGGTTATAGGGCACACAGTTCAGAGAGTACCTTGAGTATCAAATGAAACCTTGGACTTTTGAACAGTATTAGGACTGGTAAAGACTATGGGAACTTTTAAAGTTGCATTTTGCATAACGAGATGGCCATGAGTTTACAGGGGCCACAAGAAGAACGTGGTGGCTTGAATGTAAAAATGTCCCCCATAGTCTGAGGTCTTTATTATTCAACCTAATACTAAATCACAGCTGGTGGAGCCTTTGGGAGGTAGGCCATGCAGGGGACAGACCTTCTGGTTTGTAGCCCATCTCCACTGGGTATTCAGGGCTCACTCTTATTGCCTCCTCCCCTGCATATGTGACAAGATTTGACCCTGGCTATTTGCTCCTCCCATGCTTTCACAGCAATGATGAAATTTCCCTGGAAACTGTAAACTAGAAATAAAACCTTTCCTCACACAGGCATCTTCTGATGGGTGTTTTGCCCCAGTAATGAGACGGTGATCATGACATCTAGCCTGAAAGTCAACTTTTTAACTTCAACACTAAATGATGATGCAATTAAGTTAAACTAGAGCAAAATATCTGTAATAACGGAAATTGTTTCATTAATTTTTCTTTTGTGAAAGGCTCTTCTGTATGAGTAGTACAAACTGGCCTCGAAAGTACTGTGTAGCGACGGCTAACATTGTTCCCTGTGAACTCCTCATCCATCTGCTCTCACATCCTTAAGTGCTGGGATCACAAGTGTGTGCCAGAATGCTCGGATATTTGATTGACTTAAAATTATGTTCAAGGGGCTAGAGAGATGGCCCAGCAGTCAAGGTGCTTGCCTATAGGGCCTAACGACTCAGGTTTGATCCCCCAGTACCCACATAAAGCCAAATGCACAGAGTGGCACATGTGTCTGGTATCTGCTTGCAGTGGCTAGAGACCCTGGTGTACCCATTCTCTCTCTCTCTCTCTCTCTCTCTCTCTCTCTCTCTCTCTCTCTCTCTCTCTGCTTACAAACAATTAAAGGCAATTCCTAAAAAAAAAAAATGGGAAAAACAAAAATATATTACAAAAAAAAACACCAAAAAATGGGTGTGATGGTGTACGCCTTTAATTCCAGCTCTGAGAAGGCAGAGGTAGGAGGATGGTCATGAGTTCAAGGCCACCCAGAGAATACATAGTGATTTACAGTTCAGCCTGGGCTAGAGCAACACCCTACATTGGGGAGAACAAAAAGTGAGGGCTGCCAGGCATGGTGGCGTACGCCTTTAATCCCAGCACTCGGGAGGCCGAGGTAGGAGGATTGCCGTGAGTTCAAGGCCACCCTGAGACTACATAGTGAATTCCAGGTCAGTTTGGGCTAGAGTGAGACCCTACTTTGAAAAACAAACAAAAAAAAAAGTGAGGACTTAAGAGATGGCTTAACAGTTAAAGATCTTACTTGTAAAGCCTAACAGTTCGGGGTTCCATTCCGCAGCACCCACATAAAGCCAGATGCACAAAGTGGTTCAAGCATCTGTAATTCTTTTACAGTGGCATGAGACCATGGGGCACCCAAACTCACTTTTTAAAAAATATTTTTATTATATTTATTTGCAAGTAGAGAGAGAGGAGCATCTAGCTGCAAAAGAACTTCAGATGCATGTGCCAAGTTGTGCATCTGGCTTTGCATGGGTACTAGGGCATCAAATTCAGGTCCTAAGGCATTGCAGGTAAACACTTTAACTGCTGCACCATCTCTCCAGCCCCACACTCACTTTCTCTATCTGCTTTTCTCTCTCTCCCTCAAATAAATAAATAAATAAAATTAGCTGGGCGTGGTGGTGCATGCCTTTAATCCCAGCACTCAGGAGGCAGAGATAGGAGGATTGCCTTGAGTTCAAGGCCACCCTGAGACTACATACTGAATTCCTGGTCAGCCTGGACTAGAGCGAGACCCTACCTCGAAAAACCAAAAAAAAAAAAAAAAAAGGTACAAAAAGTAAAAAACAACAAAAGTCTTAATTCTCCCCTGCTCTAAAGCTGGGAATATCTGTAGTCACTGTCAACTAGTAACAAATATCCAATGACATAACAATAGCATTTCAGCATCTGCTCAAGAGAAAGGCACACACAAAGAAGCATTTATAAAATATTCAGCTGTAGCTAGATAAGAAATAACTGAGATGATCAATAGGTCAACAAACAGCTAAATAAACTGTGACTTACATTTAAGGACTCCTCAGCAATTTTTAAAGTGAGTTTAGACTAGTAAAGATTAGCTAAGTAGTCAGGCACCTTGAATCAGGAATTTAAGGTCAGCCTAGGTTTTAAAGTGTTTCATGCCAGCCTGGCATCAAGATACTAATCTCTAAAATAAACAAAACAAGAAAAACCCGAACAGATCCTGGTGAAATTGTTTCAATCATATGTACAGAAAAGATAGGGAATACACTATTTGAAAGTAACTGTTGGGCTAGAGAAATGGTTCAGCCATTAAAAGCACTTGTCTGCAAAGCCTAAAACACCTGGGTTTGATTCCCCAAAACCCATGTAAAAGCCAGTTGCACAAGGTAGTGCATACATCTGAAGTTCATTCACAGTGGCAAGATGCCCTGGCACAGCCATGCTCTTTCTCTCATTCTCTCTCTCTTCCTGCAAATAACTAAAATTATTTAAAGAAAAGGAAGCAGCTTGTGGTGGCGCACGCCTTTAATCCCAGCACTCGGGAGGCAGAGGTGGGAGGATCACCATGAGTTCAAGGCCACCCTGAGACTACACAGTGAATTCCACCCAGGTCAGCCTGGGCTAGAGTGAGACCCTACCTCGAAAAACCAAAAAAAGGAAAGGAAGGGAAAGAAAAGAGAAGAAAGTAACCTCATAGAACGATCTGGAAAAAAAAAAAAAATCAAACTGACCAGATGTGGTATTACAATGCCTTTAATCCTAGAATTTGAGAGGCAGAGGTAGGATTGCTGTGATTTTAAGGCCAACCTGGGACTAGACAATGAGATCCAGGCCAACCTGAGGTAAAATGAGACCCGACCTCAAAAAAAATAAAATAAAATATAATCAAACTGTTTAACCAATGGCATGATTTTTTTTTGAAGGGGACAGCATTACTGCTAGGGCTTCATGTAAGACAAACAATCCAAATGAGTTTCATCCCTAGCCCCAAGTTATTTTTATAAGCAGAATATATTTATGTGTATTACATAAATACATATACATTTATACAACTATTTAAAACAACAAAGTTATTTAAAATATTGTTTCATGAGGATAACAACGGTAATCTCTCATGAGATTTTTGGAAAAACATATTGGGAGAAAAGAGGGTTGATGGTGGATCAGAGAAGAACAGGAAAAAATTGGACAATATCTTCTTTAAAGAAGAAAAGAATCTGCCTATCTTCAGGTTCTAGCACAGAAAGTTTATGATCAAGTTCCAAAGAATCCCTATACTGGGTAATGTTTCTGGCAAAATTTTGCAGATGGAATTCCTTAATCCATTTCATTAATAGAGTGACCATGAATCCAGGGTTGGCTAGATAGACCTGGTTTAATGCTATTATAGCACAATTCATAACCTTTGCTTTCTCTTTCAATATTGCCAAATTTTGAAGAATAAATTCTTTAAGCACCCTACAACTAGTCTTAATATACCTTAATTTGCACCCTCTGAAACCTAACTGACCTCATCACCACCATCATCATTTGCTTGGGAAAATTCTGGGAGGTCAAGACATCTAAGTCATGCAGATGGCACTCTCGTGTTAAACACTGAAGAGCTTGGAGCAGCAGCTCATTACTAATATCTAGACTACTGGGAAGGCTGAGGTGGGAAGATTCTGAAGGTCTGGAAACTGGCTTTGTTTTTGTTTTAAGATTGTCATCTTAAAACAAAAACAAGGTGAGGTGTGGTAGCATGCACCTTTAATCCTACCACTCTGGAGGCTAAAGTAGGAGGATTGAGTTCAAGGTCATTCGCAATTCCAACTCCAGTGTGACCTTGCTTCAAAAAATAAATAAAAGCCGGGCGTGGTGGCGCATGCCTTTAATCCCAGCACTCAGGAGGCAGAGGTAGGATTGCCATGAGTTCAAGACCACCCTGAGACTAGAGTGAATTCCAGGTCAGCCTGGACTAGAGTGAGGCCCTACCTCGAAAAACCAAAAAAATAAATAAATAAAAAGCATCCAGGCGTGTTGCATGCCTTTAATCCCAGCACAGAGGTAGGACTGCTGTGAGTTCAGGCCAGCCTGAGACAGTGAATTCTAAAGGACTCATTTATATATTGTGTTAGAAGAAGAAAATGAGGAGGAAGAAAGGAGTGCAGTGAAGCTGCCTAATCAAATGGCACTAGACATACATAGTGGGGGAGCAGTCAGAGTCAAGGTTGGGAAGACACTAAGAGTACACTGCTCTGGATCTGAACAAAGGCACTGCTTGCCCAAGAAGGAAGTTGCCTTTTTTTTTTCCAGGTAGGGTCTTGCTCTATCCCAGTCTGATCTGGAATTCACTCAAATTCATGGCCATCCTCCTACCTCTGCCTCCCAAGTACTGGGATTAAAGGCATGTGCCACCATACCAAACTCTAAAATTCTTTTTGATTCTTTTGTTTGTTTTTCAAGGCAGAATCTCACTCCAGTGCAGGCCTGGAACCCATGGTGTAGCTCCAGGTAGTCCTCTAACCCAAGATGATCTTCTGCCTCCAGACTGTTCAGATTAAAGGCATGTACCATCACACCTACTTATTTTTGTTTGTTTTTTTGTTTTTCAAGGTTGGGTCTCGCTCT
This sequence comes from Zapus hudsonius, assembly GCA_004024765.1. NCBI lineage: Eukaryota > Metazoa > Chordata > Mammalia > Rodentia > Dipodidae > Zapus > Zapus hudsonius. The sequence goes on from PVHP010049944.1 coordinate 10,892, forward strand.
ATTCCAGGCTGACCTGGAATTCACTCTGCAGTCTCAGGCTGGCCTCGAACTCATGGCAATCCTCCTACCTCTGCCTCCCGAATGCTGGGATTTAAAGGTGTGCACCACCACACCCAGCTATTTTTTGTTTTTTTGAGACAGCATCTCCTAATGTAGCCTAGGCTAGCATCAAAACTCATGATCCTTGTGCCTCATCTCTGGATTGTTACAGCTAAGCATCACTGTATCTCTAAAGGAGACTAGAGAATGAAGGCACAAGTTAAACTGTTAAATATTCTTCCAAGTAATTTGCAGTTAAAATTCCTGAGTGGGGGGTGAGACTATGGATGTAGTTCAGTGATGAGAAGCTGCCCAACATGCGCAAAGATCTAGGAGAGAGATGGCTTAACAGTTAAGGTGCTTGTCTACAAAACCAAACGACCCAAGTTTAATTATCCAGTATCCACATATAAGCCTTTAATCGGCGTGAGTTCAAGGCCAGCCTGAATGAATGAATTCCAGGTCATCCTGGGCTAGAGCGAGACTCTACCTCGAAAAACCAAAAAAAAAAAAAAAGTACCCACATATAGCCAGATGAACAAAACTGCAAATGCCTCTGGAGTTTGTTTGCAGTGGCTGGAGGCCCTGACACACCCATGTTCTTTGTCTCTCTTCCCTCTCAGCTTGAAAATAAATAGTATTAAAATATTCTGGGCTAGAGTGAGACTCTACCTCAAAAAAAAAAAAAAAAGTCGCACACCTTTAATCCCAGCAGAGGTAGAGGTAGGAGGAGTTCAAGGCCACCCTGAGACTACAGAGTGAATTCCAGGTCAGCCTGGGCTAGAGCGAGACCCTACCTCGAAAAACCAAAAAAAAAAAAAAAAAAAAAGTATTGAGAAAAAAAAGAAAAGATTGTAGGGCTGAAGAGATGGCTCAGCAGTTAAGTGTTTGCCAGCAAATCTCAATGACCCAGGTTCAATTCCCTAGTACCGTGTAAAGCTTCGCATTCCACTGGAGTTCATTTGCAGCAATTACAAGTCTTGGCGCTCTCTCTCTCTCTCTCTCTCTCTCTCTCTCTCTCTCTCTCTCTCTCTCCCTCCCTC
>PVHP010049945.1:0-11988 GCA_004024765.1 Zapus hudsonius
CAAAGCCGGGTGTGGTGGCACATGCCTTTAATCTCAGTACTAGGGAGGCAGAGGTAGGAGGATCGCCATGAGTTCGAGGCCAACCTGAGACAACAGTGAGTTCCAGGTCAGCCTGGGCTAGAGAAGGACCCTACCTTGACAGAAAAAAAAAGTTTGCTCAAGTTTTGTCAGCATCAGGAAATAATGAAGGGATAGTAAACTCATATTCTGTACTTACTCGGAGTTGGTAAGACCTGAGTTCATATATGTTGGGTCCTGACCGAGGCACAGGCTCATTCCAGAAACTGAACTCCAATAGCAGTTGATTCTTCCTAGACAAAAGCATGTCGCTTCTTGCCTTACGGAAATTCACAAATTCCTTTGGGTGAAAAAAATGCTCTCATGAAATCTTCTGACACTTGTGTACATCAATGTGCTTTAGTAACAACTAGGCTCCACAGAGGACTATGAACAGGGTAAGCACAGGCCCCACCTGTATGGAGACATTCCCAGTTCATATCTGCTGAACTGGCATAATGACTAACAGCATTTTCTCCCTCTAAAGAGCCCAGGTTTATTAATCTGTGATGCTGAGAATGGAACTCAGGGCCCTGCGCATGCTAGGCAAGTGCTCTACCACTGGCCAATCCCAGCCCAGTGCCCTGGTTTACATAACAAACTATATGGTCATCCTAATTATTTAGAGAACAATATATGTTCATCACATTTAATATCTATATTTTTTATTTTTTATTTTTTTTTAATATTTTATTTGAGAGAGAGAGCCACTGCAAATGAACACCAGACACATGCACCCTCAGGCTTTATATGGGCACTGGGGAATTGAACTCAGGTCCTTCTGCATTGCAGGCAAACGCCTTACTGGCTAAGCCATCTCTTCAGCCCATAATATCTATATTTTTAATGTGCCTAAACAGGATGATAGTATACAGAGGCCTCAGAGGATTATCAAGTAGCAGAGAATTCAAAAGACATCTTCATTCATCTGGGTCTTATATAAACCTTTCTTTCCTAATGATATGTGACCATTAAAATCCCCTCTATTGGCTTGGGATATAGTTCAGGGGTAGAGCACTTGCCTAGCAGGTGTGGAGTCCTGAGTTCCATTCCCAACATTGGAAATAAAAAGCCTCTACTAACACATAGCTGTCAGGGAAGAATGGAAGGTATGACAGTAGTCAACCTATGATCATGTGCATGTATGGGGAAGGGATGCAGCTTAATGGGTAGAATGCTTGCTCAAGAACACACCAAGCTATGGGCTCCATCCCCAGCATCACAGAAACTGGGCATGGCGTGCCCAGCCCTAGCATTTGAGAGGTAGAGGCAGAAGGATCAGAAGTTCAAGGTCATCCTTGGTTTCAGAGCGAGTTTAAGGCCAGCATGGGCTACATGAGACCCTGTCTCAAAATCAAAAAAGAGAGAGAAAAATAAAACAAACAAACAAAAAAAGATTACATATGTGGCTAACAGTTCCTAATGTTAATTCTGAGCTAACTGTGTTTGTCAAGCAGATTGGCCAGCATCTGAGTGCTGGCTTGTCAGTTTCAAAGTACAATTGACTATTAAGAGAAGAATGGCTATTTTAGTAGTATTAGGACAGGTCATTCCATGCCTAATGGAACAGTTCAAATGATAAAATTTCTACTACAAAAATTGAACCGTTTACTGAAACTGAAAAGTGTCATTTAATTCTGTATCATTAGACTGCATAAATGCATTTTTCCCCAAAACCATTACCTGATTTTCTCTGAGTTTATTCATGACCTCTGTGAGGGCTGGATAGCCTCCTTCGTACCTCCAGAGGTGGACTGAAATGCATTTTAAAAAACAGTATACATTTAGAGTTTAAAGATACTCTTAACTTGAAAAGATAGATCCATGTAATGTGAACACAGTACAAAACTGTAGTGTGCCATATACTGGCCTATGAATAATAGTTTCCATAACAGATTCAAATATTAAAAACAATAAAAAGTACTCCCTATAGAGAAGAAACTATAGTCTTTATACTGAAGAAACTACTTGAGCCATAGAACTAGACTGAGACTTGAAAAGTTGAGTATAAAACAAATATTAAATTAGAACATAGTTTAAGTGATTACAAAAGGCTTCAGGAAAAGGTATTAATTCCAAAGACTTCTGCTTCCTACCAGCTTGATCTTGCTCGCCATACCACGTGTTCCAAGTCCCCACCAAGGTACAAGGGTAATGTTTGTCTTCATGAATCTTAGGTAACACCTCTTGACTTAAAGAGAAGAAACAGCACACTGATTAAACAGCCAAAGAGATTTACCAGGAGTCAATACACGAGCAGTGACAGGAATGGGCCTACTCTGTGTTCTGGCAAACTGACCTGAGAACATATTTATAACCCTTTCAGTTTACTTAATCCTGCCGTGCACCAGCACCCTACTTGCCAGAAGATTTGGTTTCAACCCAAACTATCTAGAAGAGTTACAAGTAAGCCAAGCACAGTGATAATAGAGAGCCAAAGGTCCTAAGATCCCAGGAGCTATGGGTCTCCATTTGTCATTTCAGGAGAAAGAAAAAGAACTACTCGGGAATGTGTTTACAAAAGTAAAGTTCTTTTGGTTCCAAGGAAGAATGAGAGGAATGGGAATAATAGAAAAGACCACAGCAGAACTGGAAAGGAAAAAAAAAGCAATATTCAAGACAGAGGTAGGCATCAGAAGAAGCTCAGCAGGCTGACGCAGCAGGAGCAGAGGACAAGCAGGCCTTATCAAAGCAAGATGACAGCCAGACACAGCAGTGTGAAGCAATCTCAACCTCTAGCAGTCCCAAAAGGTATCAGTGGACGTAGTAATGTGGAGGGATCACAGTTGAAGATATACCCAAGAGAGACTAGTCTCTACTCAGTTCAGCTGGCTGAGGGGCTTCTGGGCTGTCGTGTGGTCTCACACTGAACATACTAACTCAACCGGACCACTGGCTGAGCCACACAGAGTCATGGTCATTCATGACTGTGAGGCCTAGGTTTCTCATTAATAAACATTACATATGGATTCATGGTCAATACTCTTTTTTGGTTGTTTGTTTTTTGAAGGTAGAGTATCACTCTAGTCCAGGGTGACCTGGATCTCACTATGTAGTCTCAGGCTGGCCTCGAACTCACAGTGACCCTCCTACTTCTGCCTCCAGAGTACTGGGATTAAAGGCAACACTATGTCAATACTCTGCAGGGGGCTCCAAACCTATTCTTGCAAAACCTGGATTAACCTGGCAGGGGCTGTAGGCAGGTAGTACTTGTACCCAGAACTGGATGAGTGGGGCAGAATCTCATAACAGATCTCTAAAACACCCCACCTCAGCCTCCCTAGTGTTGGGATTGCAGGTACCAACATGACTGGCTATTTCAAAACTTTTTTTTTTTCAAGACAGGTTTTCATGTGGCCCGGAAGTACCTGGAACTTGCTAAGTAGCCGAGGATGACCCTAAACTCCTAGTCCTTCTGCCTCCACCTCTCAAGCCCAGCTTTAAGTCATTTTTAAAGAGAAATATGCTGAGGTGAACAAGAAGTCCCAGACTGATGCGACAGTTGACAAAACACCCCAACAACAACGTTACACTGGCTTCTGAAGCTCTAAAAACCAGCCAGGTAAACTATGTCTTTATGTTCTGGAAACTGGGAGCTGCTGAACATTTTAGAAAAAAAAAGGGAAAAAATATGATGAGGGGAAGAAACAGAACTCATCCAGAACTATCTGACACATCTCAGAATGATGGACTATAGGATAGGGCAGGGAGGCAGGGACATCAAGCCTCCCAGGAGGACAACAAGAAAGGCTAATTTAGGGACAGGGCTTGGGGGAGGGAGTTGTGGAGACAGAAACTAGCAAAGAGCCGAACACAAGGCAGATGAAAAATGCATGGCCCTTGATGACTGCCCGACCACCAAGAACTAAGGAAAGGGTTAGGCACAGCACGGCACAAACAGGGAAGTTCAGAGAGCAAGGTGATTGAGTTTGAAGCCAAACAAGCTAACCAAATACAAATATGAACACACAGCCAGAAATAGGAGGCAGGCGGTGAGTACAAATAGGGCAACGTAACATAGAGAAAACTGCTCACTTTATGAGAAGAAAGCTAAAACATAAGCAACTACCTGCTTTATTATTATTAATGGTTTCTTGAGACAGGGTTTCACGGTATCAAGTCTGGCCTCAAGTTCTTGGCCTCCCACCTCAGCCTCCCTAGTGTTGGGATTGCAGGTACCAACATGACTGGCTATTTCAAAAGTTTTTTTTTTTTTTCAAGACAGGTTTTCATGTAGCCCAGAAGTGTCTGGAACTTGCTAAGTAGCCGAGGATGACCCTAAACTCCTAGTCCTTCTGCCTCCACCTCTCAAGCCCAGCTTTAAGTCATTTTTAAAGAGAAATGTGCTGAGGTGAACAAGAAGTCCCAGACTGATGCGACAGTTGACAAAACACCCCAACAACAACGTTACACTGGCTTCTGAAAATTTTTTGAAATTTTGCTGATTCTGGAGACAAAACCATTTGCTTTCTCATGATAGCAGCAGACACTAAGGATGAAAACATACTTTCCATTATATTTACTCACTATTCATTATGAATATATGAACCCTGTTAATTAAGAACTGGTGGTAATTTTTCACTTAAGGTTTACAAACATTGTCAGAGAGTGTGGATCTCTCATGGCAACTATCGGCTCAGGGGACTTGGATTCTAGAGAAGGGAAGTCTTAGGAAGAACTGGCAGTTATTTTCAAGTAAGATTTTTCTTCCTTCCCAAGATAGGGACTCCCTAGGTAGCCTAGGCTGGCCTCAAACTCACGATCGGAGGTCAGGCTCCAGACAGAACTTTAACTTGGCAGTTTTATTTAGAAACTCAGAAACAATGGAAGTTCTGGTTCTAACGGCTAACACTCAAAGCCGCCCAGAGGTGGAAGTTCTTTAAGCCCAGCTAGGAGGGTCTGACACCATGAGCACATGGATCCGAGCACTTTGAGTCCTTTCCCAGACCAGGAACTAGTAACGCTCTATAGTCTAAGGCTGTGCGAGTGCTTACAACCAAATGCTGACCATGCAGCTTTAAGGAGATAAAAGGTCCCAGCCTCTGCTACCAAGTGTTAGCTAAGCCAACAAATATTGCAATTATTATAATTATTATTGTTTGTTCTTTCTTTTAATTTTAACTTTTTGTTTTTGCAATCATTATTTTTACCCAAGGAAAAGATAGTTTAATGTACACACCAAATTTTGTTGTATGCGTCTAGGCAGTCCGGCTTAACATTGTGAACTGCAACAAAAGAAAATTCAACCATCAACTTCTGAACAAACAAACAAAGGCAAGTACAGAGACAACAGACCTATGACTCACACTGTAATTTGTATAGACTGCTTGTTTCCTTTTTGGCTAGGAGATTTGAGTGAGCATCTTTTCTTGGGTCAACTTTCCTGACAAACAAGGATTTTAACCAGCTGTCTTCTCGAGGCCTCTTACTGGAAGTCATTAGTCTCCTAGGAAAAAGATAACGACAATATGAGTCTAATGAGAAGTGCAAGGACCTTAGTGTCTGGAGACAGCATCACACAGTACTCTGTTTCCATAAATGCCTTAACTTACTTAGTGGAGGGTGAGGGGACAAATATGAGCCAGGCACAATGATGCCAATATGAAACCCATTATTAGTTAAAAAAAGAGAGAGATCTGAGAGACAAAAAAACTTAAAGCCTAGGGCTGGAGAGATGGCGCTTGCTTGCAAAGCCTGATGTCTGGGCTTGATTCTCCAATGCCCACATAAAGCCAAGTGCACAAAGTGAGAGCATACATCTGGAGTTCATTTGCAGTAGCAAGAAGCCCTGGCACACCAATATTCTCCCTTTCTCTTTCTCTCTGCTAGCAAATATTTTTTTTTAAAAAAACCCTAGCCGGGGGTTGGAGAGATGGCTCAGCGGTGAAGGCACTTGCCTCCAGTGCCTAAGGCCCTGGGTTCAATTCCCCAGGTCCCACATAAGCCAGACCCACAAGGTGGTGGCCCTGGTGTGCTCTCCCTCTCCCTCTCTCTGTATCTCTCTGCTTGAACATGAATATTAAAAAAAAAAAAAAAAACCCTAGCCGGGCGTGGTGGCGCACGCCTTTAATCCCAGTACTTGGGAGGCAGAGGTAGGAGGATCGCCATGAGTTCAAGGCCACCCTGAGACTACATAGTGAATTCCAGGTCAGCCTGGGCTAGAGCGAGACCCTACCTCGAAAAACAAAAACAAAATAAACAACAACAAAAAAAAACCCTGAAGCCCTTTATATTGTACACTAACTGAAAAGCATTAAAAAAATATTCCTGAAACCGAGAGTGGTGCTGCACAGCTCTAGCTGGGGGTGGAGACAGGAAGATGAAGAGTTCAAGTTCAGACAGCTGCTAGCAGATCTCCACTGCTAAGCCACCCCACCTCCTTTAAAAATTTGTTTATTTATTTGAAAACAGAGAAAGATAGAAGATAGAAAGAATGGACACACCAGGGCCCCCAGCAGCTGCAAACAAACTCCAGATGCATGCATCTGGCTTTATGTGAGTACTGGGGAATCGAACCTGGGTCATTAGGCTTTGCAGGCAAGTGCATTAACAGCTGAGCCATCTCTCCAGCCCAAATCTTTTTTTTTTCAAGGTAAGGACTTGCTCTAGCCCAGGCTGACCTGGAATTCACTATGTAGTCTCAGGGTGTCCTCAAACTCATGGCCATCCTCCTACCTCTGCCTCCTGAGTGCTGGGATTGAAGGCGTGCACCATCACACCAGGCTTCAAATCTCTAATTAAAAAAAAAAGTTAATTGAGTGAATATGTGCACACCAGGGCCTCTTGCCACTGAAAATGAGCTAGATGCATATGCCACTTTGTGCAACTGGCTTTGCATAGGTAATGGTGCATTGAACCCAGGCCCTAAGGCTTTGAAGGCAAGTGCCTTTAACTGCCAAACTGTCTCTCTGCCCATAAACAAACAGATGTCTAAAGCAGTCTGAACACCTGTTTCTCCTATACTTCAAGGACAAGGTCATGTAGCACAGGTTACTGGGAACTTACTACATAGCAGAGATTGGCCTTGAATTCCTAATCCTCTTTTTATTTACTTTTTATTTGTTTATTTACAAGCAGAGAGAGAGAGAGAGAGAGAGAGAGAGAGAGAGAGAGAGAAAGAGAGAGAGAGAAAAGACAGACAGACAGACAGAAGAATGGGTATGCCAGGGCCTCCAGCCACTGCAAAAGGACTCCAGATGCACATGCCACTTTGTGCATCTGGCTCTACGTGGGTACTGGGGAATCAAACTCAGGTTGTTAGGTCTTACAGGCAAGCATCTTAACCACTGAGCCATCTCTCCAGCCCATATTTTATTTTTTGAGGCAGGGTCTCACACTCTAGCCCATGCTGACCTGGAACTCACTCTGTAGCCCTAGGCTTGCCTTAAACTCACAGTGATGCTCCTACCTCTATCTCCCAAGTGCTGGGATTAAAAGCAGGCATCACCACCCCTGGCCCAGTCTTGTTTTTAATGTGTATGTAGATGGATACTTCATTTTTATTGAATTTAACATTTTATAAATGAACATAATAAAAGAATTGTTTTCAGGCTAAATATGAAGTGGGAAAAATGACACTTTTCTCTTTTTCCTTAGGACTCATGAAGATTAAAAAATTGTCAGGCGCATGGTGGAGCACATCTTTAATCCCAGCACTCAGGAGGCAGAAATAGGAGGACAGCTGTGAGTTCAACGCCAGACTGGGACTAGTTGAGTTCCAGGTCAGCCTGGGTTGGAGTGAGACCCTACCTTAAAAAAAAAAAATTGCCAGACACATGGTGGCAAATACCTTTAATCCCAGCACTCATGAGGCTGAGGTAGGAGGATTGTCAGGAATTTGAGAGCAAAGCAACCTGGGCTATAGTTCCCAGGTTGCTACAGTGAGATCCTATCCTGCCCTCCCTTCCAAACAATGAGAATTAGTTGTGAATAAATATACATTCCTACCAGGAACTGGACAATATAATTTGCCTATGTCATCTCACTAGGTCCTCAAAACAGCCTAGTAATGTAGGTATTATTGCATAAAAAAAGATTGACGTTCAAATGTTTTCACTAATCAGAGATGTTTCCCAAATAGGTATCTCTCTACCTGAGCATATGAGCCTAGATTTGCATGTCAAACTTTGAAATCTTTTGAGTGTCAGGAGTCAGCTAAACAAGCTGATATGATATGTTCAGCCATCTCACTGTCCCAGCCAAATCATGGAAAGAGCAGCAACTATGTCAATAAGCTGCCCGAGTGATAAGATGCTGGCAAAGTCTGGGTTTTCTACTACCAATGATAACCACCAAGGTCAGGAGTCTGTATGACAGCATACATACACATACACACACACACACACACACCACTTCACAGAGCACCACATTCTATGAAACATGAGACTTTAGAATAAACAGTATGTGCTAACAAGACAAAACAAATGCTGAGTCTGCTCAGTCTCTTGGGAAAATTGCCAGAATGCCCGCAGTGGACACACACCCTTGGGGGCTCAAGGGAATGACTCATTGCCTTGGACTTGGAGTGAAAGGGACTCTGGTACAGACACTGCAGTTCTGTGTTGGAGGCCAAGCAAGACAGATGGACAAGGCAGGTGATAATTCCTGTCAAAAGGAACAGCATGTACAAGGACATAGAGACATGAAAATGAATGGTGTGTTTCTGGAACAGCAAAGAGTTTAGTAAAGGCAGGAGAAAAGGGCATGGAGGATGGAGAGAACTGTAACAGGAAGGCAAAGGGGGCAGGGTGGCTGGGTGCATCACGTCTATCAGCAGGGTTTATCAGGAACATGGTGTCATGTTAGCTAGCTAGTTAGTTAGCTAGTCTTCAGAGAAGCGTGAAAGCAGTCTGGTGATGCTGTAACAGCAATACAGGCAGGGAGGGACCACAATTTCTGGGATCCCATGCCCAGCAGCCTAGGCACAAAGGAGACATTCAATCAACACTCAGTGGATTGGACAAAGGATGGCCCAGTGTTCAGATGGCTACAGGAAATAAGGGAAGGAATATATTCCAAAGATATTTCTGGGCTGGGGGTGTAGTTTAGTGGCAGAGTGTTTGCCTAGCATGTATGAGACTCTGAATTCCATCACAGGTACTGGAAAAAAAAATAATTGAGGTAAAAAGCTCTAGACAGCCTTTAATCCCAGCACTCGGGAGGCACAGGTAGGAGGACTGCTGTGAGTTCAAGGCCACCCTGAGACTACAGAGTGAATTCCAGGTCAGCCTGGGCTAGAGTGAGACCCTAGCTTGAACCGCCCCTCCAAAAAAGCTCTAGACAGGAGCTAGAGAGATGGCTCAGCAGTTAAGGTGCCTACCTGCAAAGCTTAATGACCTGAGTTTGATTCCCCAGTATCCACGTAAAGCCAGATGTGCAAAGTGGTGGATGTGTCTAGAGTTCATTTGCAGTGACTGGAGGCCCTAGTGCGCCCATTCTTTCTCTCTCTAAATAATTATATATATATATATATATATATATATATATATATATATATATATATATATATATACACACACACATACATACATACATACATACCTTTTTGTTTGTTTTTGTTTTTTGAGGTAGGGACTCACTCTAGCCCAGGCTGACCTGGAATTAACTATGTAGTCTCAGGGTGGCCTCAACTCATGGTGATCCTCCTACCTCTGCCTCCCAAGTGCTGGGACTAAAGGTGTGCACCACCATGCCTGGCTCTTAATAAAAAAATATTTTTTAAAAAGCTCTAGATACAGGTCCTAATCAGGTGTGGAAGATAGTGCTGAGGTTGCGAGAGCAAAGCTAAGAAAATACATTTAACACTCAGATCACAGCATGAGGCAACACAGTGGGTCTTAGTCATTCAACTCTTAAATGTTTACTAACTGGCAGCTGGCAGCATGCGTCAGACACTGGGCCATGTGGAGGACAAAGATGAATAAACCCAACCCTGACTTCAAAGAGCTGAGTTTGCTGGTGGTTCAGAGAAACATGATCACGGCCAATGAGAGATGAGCTCTTGGATGGAGACACAGGTGGTAGATGGGACACAGACATAGTCTCAGTATGAGGCACAACTACCCAAAGAAATACTTGCTAAGCTGCAGATGGGAAGGATGATGGAGACGGTTGTCAGGTGGCTATCCATGGGGAGAAGACATCCTAAGAACTAGTATCTTCCAAAGCCAGGAGTGTGAATGACTGCGGAATGACGAGGCACAGGCCAGAGGGGGAGAAGGCTAGAGGATCTGTTCCATGAAGTCTCCCTACCACTAACTCCTGCCAGCCCCAATAAAGCTGACTTCGACCCTGCTGCTGCAGAGACCTGTTTCCCCATTCTCCATCTGAAAAACCTTCAAACACAGAGTGAAGCTAATCTACAGCCTACATCTACATAAAAAAATCAACATGTTATCATTTTAAATGTTTTCAGCTTTAAAGAAATATTTTTATTTGCAAGCAGAAAGAGCTAGAGAGGAGAGAGACAGACAGAGAGAATGCGCACTCCAGGGCCTCCGACCGCTGCACACAAACTCCAGATGCCTGCATCCATTCTGTATCTGGCTTTATGTGGGTACTGGGGAATTGAACCCAGGTCATCAGGCAAGCGCCTTCACCAATGAGCCATCGCACCAGCCCCTCTTTTTAACTTGTACAGAATGATTTGGAAATAGTGTCAACGTAATCATATATTCTTTTTTTTTTTTTTTTGGATATACAACATGCAGAACTGACATATCTAACTAACTCGATGGGGTGAGGTGGGGTGGGCCTGGTTTCTGGTCTGGGCCATTATAATAGAAGCTGTTCCATTACTGGGTGGCGTGTAGAAAAGCTAGGAGCCGGCTTTAGGGAATGACTTACATTCTGGGCACCCCAAATCCTTTCCAGCACCTGTGGGCCTTGAAGTGTCCAGGAGCAGCTGGGAAGGCTGGCCTTAGTACAGAACTAAATAAGATGTGCAGGCAAGGCTGAGAATCCCCAGAACACTTCCTCATTCCTTTCTAAAACTGATCTTGCAAGGTCACCCATACACCCCTATTGGCAACTTCATTTTTCCTCGGTCATCCTATTTAATAGCCTTTGAGCAAGTATCAGGCACACAGCTGGTCACTCCTTGAAATACCTCCAGACTGGGGGCTCTCAAAAGCAACGACCTTGCACGCTGTTCTTTCCTGTCTCCCCTGCTGGCTCTGTCCTCTATCCAGTAAATGTTGGCACCTCCCAGGGTTTGCTTCTCAGCCTCTGCACTATCCACAGTCTCTCCTCAAGCTTTGGGCTGGAGAGATGGCTGGCTCAGCGGTTAAGGCACTTGCCTCCAGTGCCTAAGGCCCCCCAGTTCAATTCCCCAGTACCCACATAAGCCAGACCCACAAGGTGGTGGCTCTGGTGCTCTCTCTCTCTCCTTAATAAAAAAATTTAAAAAAACCACAAACATTTCAATAAAATATGAAACAATGTAACAAAACCCATTTAATGTTATCAACATGGTCGGCAACTCTGACAGCTGCTTGCAGCCCAGATACCTCCTTTCAGGAGGCCGGCCAATTTGCTGTTTCCACCTGAAGAGCATGCAATCACTTCAACCTTCGCAAGGTGCTAGGGACGTAGGGAATTAAGTGAGTTCACTGGGTCTAGATTGAGCCCTGGGGAATGTCAAGTGTTGGGGGGGAAGGGACGACAGGCAAAAGTACAGTGAGGTCCAACAGTCATCAAAGAACCCATGGGACAGAGCATTTGGTTCCAGTAGAAAGTGGAGGAAGGTACCTGAAGACCCAGGCCCAAACCTTTAGCATACTAGATTCAAATCTTGAAGTGCTGGGTGAACATTTTCAGTTTCAACTACCTGTTTTCCAAAGAACAAAATACAAACTTTATGGGCTTATCCTAACTGATGAGAGAGGGAGGAGGCCACACAGATCTCAACAACAATAAAGTTAGTCGGCCGGT
>PVHP010049946.1:0-11965 GCA_004024765.1 Zapus hudsonius
GTGATACCTCCAGAGGAGCTTTTTTTACTCAGTATAGTTTTGGATATCTGAGGCCTTTCCCCCTTCCAAATAAATTTGGAGATTATTGTCAGCTTTCTAGTTGCTGTGCAGAAAGAACCCAAACAAAAGCAGCTTGTGGAGGAATGGGTTTATTAGGCTTATGGACTCGAGGGGAGACTCCATCCTGGCAGGGAAAATGATGGCATGAGCAGAAGGATGGACATCACCTCCACCACAGCACTGGAAATAGAGGCAGGAAGGTGTGCCAAATACTGGCAAGGAGAATCTGGCTTATAACCCCCAAAAGCCCACCCCCAACAACACAGCTCCATTGAGGTTGTAAAATCTAAACTGCCATCAGCTGAGGAACACATTCATTTGTTTGTGGGGGACACCTGGATCAAACCATGACAGTCTGTAAAGAATGAAGCTGGTATTTTTATTGTAATTGCATTGAATCTGTATATAGCTTTTGGAAGTATTGCCATCTTCACAATATTAATTCTACAGATCCAGGAGCATGGGAGATCTTTCCATCTTTTCACATCTTCCTCAATTTCCTTCTTCAACATTTTTATGTTTTCATTATACAAATCTTTCACATCCTTGGTTAGTGTTATTCCAAGGTATTTTTTTGAAGCTACTGAAAAATGGAACTGTTTTGCTGATTTCTTTTTCCATATGCTTGTCATTTGCATACAGGAAGACTACTGATTTTTGTGTGTTGATTTTGTATCCTGTCACTTTGCTGAAGGAATTTATCAGCTTCAGTAATTGCATGGTACTATCCTTTGGATCTGTTATGTATAGGAATTGGGTCATCTGCAAAAAGATATTTTCACTTCTTCCTTTCCAATTTGTATACCCTTATGTCTTTTTATTGTCTTATTGCTTGGGCTAGGACTTCAAGCACTATGTTGAAAAGCAATGATAAGAGTGGACATTCCTGTTTTTTCCTGATTTTAGTGGAAACTCATTAAGTCTTTCCCCATTGAGTATGATTTGGGCTTGAGAAGTTTTGTATACGGCCTTTATTATGTTGAGATATAAGCCATATATATATATATATGAGGCTTATACCTCATATATACCTCATATATATATGGTTTTGCCTATGGCCATACCACCCAGAGAACACCCAATCTTTTCAGAATGATCTTGAAAGCTAAATTAGTACTTAATTGGGAGATATATGGATTTTATTGACTTGAATGAGTTTTTATTCTTTTTCTCCACTAACTTATATTATATGATACTAAACTATTGATGGTCACATATTTATTTGACAACTTATGCAGGGTCAGTAGGAAGCAAATCATTTTCTTTTTCAGATGAATTTCTTCTTTCACTTTAAATCATATGCATTTATGGCATACAATATGATTTTACAGAGGTATATATTGTGTAATGTTCAAGTCAGGATGAACACATCTATTTACTTAAATATTTATTGTTTCTTAATGGTGAAAACATCAAAAAATCTAGTTTTCTAGTTTTACATATATTTATACATATATACATGTGTAAAACATAATATACACATGTGTTTTCATTGTCAATAGTCACCTCATTGTATAATAGAACATCATATACTTTTGCTTCTATTGTTTATAACAACATTTAGTAACCTTTCCTCCAACTCTCTCCCTCCTACTTTCCAAAATACCTGGTAATCACATACTCAAATGTGATATGATGGATACACATATGTGAATAGCTTATTTTACTTAACATAACTTCCAGTTCCTTCCATGCTATCGTAACAGAATGTTATTCCTTTGTGGAGAACATTATTCCATAATGTGTACATCCCAAATTCTATTTATCCATTCATCTACTGATGAGCACGTAGGCTCTTAACATTTCCTAGTTAATCTAAGTAGTGCTGCAATAAAAATGAGATTCCAGCTGTCTTTTCCACAGAATGATTGAATAATTTCTATGATTTCTCTGTGTGTGTATGTTAATATGGGATCATATGATGGTCTATTTTTAGAATTTTTTAGGATTGTGACAGTCTTCCAGCATTCTAATTCTTTTGTTTGTGGTGGTTGTTGTTGTTGTTGTTGGTGGTGGTGGTGGTGGTGGTGGTATGTGTGTGTGTGTGTGTGTGTGTGTGTGTGTGTGTGTGTGTGTGAGAGAGAGAGAGAGAGAGAGAGAGAGAGAGAGAGAGAGAGAGAGAGAGAGAGAGAGAGAGTCTGGAGCTCACCATTTTTGTTAGATTGGCCAACCAGGGAGGAACAATGATTCTCCTACCTTTGCTCTCCTCAGCACCACCAGTACAGGTATGTGTGGGAATGATTGGCTTCTTTTTCAATTTTTATTGACAATTTTCACAAATGTATATAATGTATTCTGATCATGATCCCCTCACATTGCTTTTGAAACGTCCCCTTTTCTATCTGCCCTTCACTGAATCTTCCCTCTTTCCAACCAGTCCCTTGCTACTTTGATGTCCTGTGTGCGTGTGTGTGTGTGTGTGTGTGTGTGTGTGTGTGTGTGTGTACCACTGAGTCAAACCCGTGCTACCTGCATGAGCACTTACCAGAGCATATGCAACCCACCAGTGGCTACACCATATGACTATATCTTCCACTCACCCAGAAACCATTAACCACTAATAACTTCTAGGAAGAATAGTGGCCTCACTCCCCCGCTCCTGCACAATTTATGATTAAAGGCTGATGGGCCCAATATGGTATATGTCTTGTGCTGGTAATGGCAATCACTGTGAGGTCGCAATTTCAATGGCCATGTCATGTCCAAAAGGTAATTAACGCTCCACATCACTGCTGCCCATCCTCTGGCTCTTACAAAATGTTCCTTGAGCCTTGTAAGGGATAGGATGGTGTCTCATTTAGTGCTAAGCACTTTCCCGATCACTTATTCTCAGCACTTTCACAAGTTTTGAGTCTCCTCAGTAGTTGTAACATCTGCAAAATGAAGCTTCTCTAACCAAGGGAAGAGCAGCAGTAATTTGTGGGCATGTCATTGCTTATGTGAGGGCTAGGAATTGAACATAAATCCTCATGCTTATGTAATGAAGTGCTCTTAACCAGTAAGCCAGAGTTCCACCACCATTTCTGCAGAAAACCAAATGTATTTTCTTTGAAACTTTTATGTGTCCTATTAGCCAATGAATTCTTTAATGTAACAGACTTTGACCATAGGAACAACAGCACAATGACAGAACAGAAAACCCCAGACTTCACTGTTCCACAGAGAAACTGGCATAACAACATATACAAACCAATTTCCTTTATGAGAACACCATGAACCTGCTAAGAAATACCAGCATTTTGGGAAACACAGAGCCAAGAAGAACTGTATCAAAGTAAAGGAGAAAGCTTATTGTATTTACCCACCAGAAGCACCCCCAAGAACAGGGGAAATTGGTCAATGATATTTGGAGAAAGCAGAGACCACTGATATAAAATGCAGACTGTTGCCATTAGAAGGCTGAACATACTGCCTTCTGGGAGAGATCAGCAAGCCAGGAAGTGATCACTTATGCAATAGAGGTGCCAAAACTTGGGTGGGTAATCAACAGCTTTCAAATTGGCCAAGAAATCCACTCAGTGACAAGGAACCCTTAACTGGAATTGGGACTCAGGGAAAAATCCTATGGAACCAAAATCTTGGGCTCCATGGAGAAATTCCCATTAACAGAGAACTACAGAAAGGCTAATCCCAATAGAATCTTGCTGAATTAGAAATCTGTGTCTCATTTAACCTATACTGTTCTCACTCTCTGTTGGAGATTCTGTTTGTATTTTTCAGAAGGCAATGAGAGAGCCGTGGTCATTCCAACTCCACCAACGAACCATAGAGGGATGGCTGACATCCAGGCAAGAGATGAACCATACCAGGCCTATCATGTAGGTCCCAAATGAAACCTTTGAGAGAGTGATGGGATAGTGATGGGATAAGCAAGAGATCCACCACCACAGCCAATCAGTCAACCCAGGATAAGTCAGTGAGACAGACACCAACAATTTCCAGCACAACTCAAAGCAGAAGTGATGACTTGTGCAATAGCGGCACCAAAATCTAGGGGGTAATCAACGGCTTTCAAATTGGCCAAGAGATCCACTCAGTGACAAAGAACCCTTAACTGGAATTGAGATCCAGGGCAAAATCCTATGGAGACCAAAAAATTGGGCTCCAAGGGGAAATTCCTACTATCAGAGAAATATAGAGAGGCTACATCCAATAGAATCTTGCCAATTTAGCAATGTATGTCTCATTTAGCCTATACTGATCTCGCTCTCCAATGGAGATTCTAATTGTATTTTTCAGAAGGAAGTGAGAGAGTCATGGTCAATCCAACTCCACCTATAAGCCATAGGATGATGGCTGACATTCTGACAAGAGATGAACCACCCTGGGCCTATCATGTAGGCTCCCAATGAAACCTTTGAGAAAGTGGTGTAATAAGCGTGAGACCTATCTCCTCAGCAAGTCAACCCAGGATAGTCAATGAGACAGACTCCAATGATATCCAACACTACTCAAAGCAAAAGTACAGAGACACTTAAGATATCAACAATAAAACAGACTTAAAACTCACCCACCAAGACTCAGGGAACTGAGTGGAAGGGGGGGGCGGAAAGATTGTAAGAGCCATGGTGGGGGAGAATATCCGGAGACATTGCCCCCTTCAGCAACAACACACAAAGGGGGGAACCTGGCTACCTCCTGTGCTATTTATAACCCCTACCCCATGGACTGATCCAGTATGCCCACAAGGAGGGTCACCAGAGGGTAATAGGGCTACCATCATAAGATTTGCTCACACAATCTATGTAATTATGGATAGTAAAGACAAAAAAGTCACAAAGTGAATCCTAAAAGCAACAATGGAAAAGCAACTTACTGCACTCGAGGAAACTCCTATAAAATTATCAGCATATTTTTCAGCAAAAAAAATTTTCAGCCTTAGAAATGTAAGTACTGAGCCACACACATTTCAATCAGTCAAATCTTTGGAGAGGAGACACAGGCACTAGTATTTTTGAAGATTTTAGGTGAGTTCATATAAGCTTAATGACTAGTATGATGCACAATCATAGATAGCCTGCATAAATGGATTAAATGCAAAAGTTGAGAGAACATGAATAAAAGAGAGATGGTGTGAAAATATGCTATCTTCTTCATTTCCATGTGAGAAGTTTGTGTGCATGATACAGCATCATAATTCTTTCTTAAAGCATACATTCCCTAGTGTTCAATGTACTCCTATACCTGCTATGAGGCAAGAAGCTTGGTAGAGCACTTCCAAACATACAGAGGCATGGGAACATACCACCTTTCTTCATTTAATAAACTATTGAGAGTATGTAAATTTTAGACATAAAAAGAGCTATTCACCTTTTTGAGATGTGTAGATTATTAATAGAATAAGATTACAGAAGAGTCCATAGGTGTTCAGGATTCAGGAATAGAGACAGGATGTAAAAAGGATGCAGAAAGGATGACATGGGTACTGAAATTAAATTGTTTTTCGGAGGAGCCACCACATGGCCCTCTTGATGTCCCTGTTTCTTAGGCTATAGATGAAAGGGTTGAGCATGGGTGTGACCACAGTGTACACTACTGAGGCCACTGCCCCCTTTCTGAGGGACAATGAGACAGCAGAACTGAGATACACTCCAAGGCCAGTCCCATAAAATAAGCAAACCACTGATAAGTGAGACCCGCATGTAGAGAAGGCTTTATATTTCCCTCCTGAGGATGGGACTCTCAGAATGGAGGAAACAATTTTATAGTAAGAAAAAAGGATCCCAGATATAGGGAGAAAACCAGAGATAGCACCGACGCAATACATGACTATGTTGTTGGTAAAGGTATCAGAACAGGCAAGGTTGAGGAGTTGAGAAGGATCACAGAAGAAATGAGAAATTTCCACATTCTTGAAATAGGTAAGTTGTAATACTATTGAATTATGCATCTGAGAGACCAAAAGGCTGATAAGAAAAGAAACCAAGACCAACATACCACATAGACGGGGGTTCATAATGACCTGGTAGTGGAGGGGGTGACAGATGGCCACAAATCGATCATAAGCCATCACAGTTAGAAGTAGACTATCCAAACATCCAAAAAGCATAAAAAAGGACATCTGAGTCAGGCATCCCTCATAAGAGATGGCTCTGCTGTGAGTTTGGATGTCCACAATCATTTTTGGTACTGTAGTGGAAGTGAAACAGATGTCAGCCAAGGAGAGGTTGGAGAGAAAGAAGTACATGGGGGTGTGGAGGTGGGAGTCAGAGCTGACAGCCAGGATGATGAGCAGGTTCCCAAGCACTGTGATCAGGTACATGGACAGGAACAGTCCAAAGAGGATGGGCTGCAGGTCTGGATCCTCTGAAAGTCCCATGAGATGGAATTCTAAGACACGGGTAAGATTTTGCTCTTCTGTATTGCTTGGACACCTGTGGAAATGAAGAGAGGGTTGGGCAAAAGCCCCCCATCACTGTCTGTATTTTCAATAACAGCAAGTTACAGATAAAGTCTTAGCATTTCACATCAGAGACATACATCTCAAGCAATATTTCTCAGTTGTTAGAAATGCAATCCTATAATGATTTCAACACTGGTTTCATGTTACATACCTCATTCTTTACACACATACTTTAGAAACACACAAGTAAAGTATGTTTGAAAAGAAAAATATTAGATATAAATCTGTGCTCACAGTAACTGCTCTTTCACAACATTTTATTGACAACCTCTCTTCATACACACAATGTTTCCTAATCGTAATTCCCTCCCACCACCTTCCTTTGACTCCCTTCATCTATCCCCCCTTCATTGAACCCCTGCTTTTTTACAACTATAAAATGTTCTCTGAAGATAAAATATACAAGGCTAGGGAAATGGCTCAGAGAATAAGCTTTGCTGTACAAATTGACCTCCCCAGACCCCAAGTAAAAGCCGGAAGCTATGGTGAACTTCTATAATCCCAGCATGCTGACAGTGGGAGGGGAGATGAAAATGGGATAATTTTTCTGAAGCTTGTGATCCAGCACAGTGGTAATCAACAATGATAACATGAGATCTTGCCTCAAACAAGGTGGAAGATGAGGCCAACCCCAGAAAGTTGTCCTCTGACTTCCGTGTGCCCCTGTGTGCCTATGTCATTTTATTCCATCACCACCCCTTTTTACCTAGTTTATAATTTTCCTCTTCTGTAATTATAGGCATTCATTAGATATTGAGTTTGATAAAGTAAGAAAGAGCAGTTCAAATCCATATAAAGCATATAAATTTTATAGTGTTTTCTTCTATTCTTTTGCCTTCATATTTAGTATCTAATTTTGTCAACTACTTTGTCCTCCCTATTCATTTCATATTCTCTCTCGTGTGTCTGCACTTTTTCTCTTTCCCTTTCTATCTTGCTCTTCTCTTTCTCTCTCTCTCAATCTCTTTCTCAATCTCTCTCTCTCACTCACTCTCTCTCTCTCTCTCCCACTTTCCCCTGATTTAGGGTTTCACTCTAGTCCAGAGTGACCTGGAATTCACTATGTAGTCTCAGGTCTCAGGGTGACCTCAAACTCATGGCGATTCTCCTACCTCTGTCTCCCAAGTGCTGGGATTAAAGGTGTGTGCCACCCCACCTGGCCTCTCCTCTCTTTTTGATTAGGCTATCCAATTAAGATATAGGTTAGCTGGTTGTTGGTCTCCTGGCCTCAGCCTTCTGAGTGCTGAAATTGTTTTAGTTGGTTGTCTGATTGTATTTCTTTTTTTAAGGTAAAAATAACACACAATACACTCTTTTTTGGCAAAAGTCTAGATCTATAAGGAGCGTCTTAGGCAAGGTGAGACCCCTACAGAGAAGCAGGGGGAGCTGCTGCTGTTCAGGGTGGATTGGGGTCCAACCAGAAGAAGTACCTTTTCTCACCCTGCCCTACCTGAGCCAGCAAGGGCCTGGGAAACTACTGGGAATGGATTCTCCCTACTCATACCAGATCTGTAAAACCAACAGAACCTGAAGGAGAGGATAATGGGGACCCACTAAGCATCTCCAGATCACCTATAGTAAGCATTCCACAACTTCCATATGCCACCACATGGAGCAAAACTGGCAAGTACAGGAAGCCAAGGGGTCCCATTTTCCCCTCCCTTGCACAGCATCCAGACCAGTTGATCTGAACCTGCTGGCTGACCTAGCCAGCTGACACAAGTCAGTAGCACACCAATGAAGGAAACAGCTTCATAACTCAATGTAGGTGAGATCAAAAGACACCCAAAAGGTAACTGGGCTGATTTACACTGAGGCAATTCACACCCCAAGTCTAGGAATGTATAGCTGAACTGGAAGTACTAATTGAACCTATGAGAGCAGGTTGCTAAAAACACATCCTGAGAAGGAGAAGAATTCAAAACCCATCCCACCATGGCAGAAATACTGATGTGTTAGATCAAATGTATGCTTAATATGCTTTGACTTTTATTAATCATTTATCTATCACCGTTAACTTTTGTCATTTTTGATTTTTTTTATCTTTTAGTACCTTTTTTGAGGCAGAGTCTCACACTAGCCCAAGCTGACCTAGAACCAACTCTGTAACCTACCCCAGCCTTGAACTCATGTCCATCCTCCTATCTCAGCTTCTTGAGTACTGGGACTGAAGGCACAACCCACCATGTTTAGCTTAGCTACTTTTTTTTTATTTCCACTCATGTATATAGATTCAGCGCTGATTTTGTTGGCATTTGTAAATTATTCATTTGGGTTTTAGGTTTGTTCTGTATTTTTATCTACCCAGTATACTGTAGAGATCTTTACTTTTGTCACCCACTGCTCATATATTTTCTCTCTCTTTCCAACCTCCTTTCCACATTCTCTCCTCCTTATCCCCTCCTCTTTGTTCTTTATAACTACTACCTCTCATAGCCTCAACAACTTCTTAGGTCTGTGGAACTTAACAGTATCCCAACTTTCTTCTTCTAGATACCTGTGCCATTTCAATCCTCTTCAAAGTCAACACTAGTACTCATATTAATCCACCTTACACCCCCACCCCGTCCACTTCTAAGTAACCAAAGTCCTATCATATTTATACCAGCCTTGCTCACTTACCAATAATTATTGAGAAAACATCATGTTTCTATCTGACAATAGTGAACATGCTGAGAAAACATCATGTTTCTATCTGACAACATAGTGAACATGTTGAGAAAGCATCCCATTCATAAAAGCTTCAGAAAAAAATAACAAAATACCTAAGGTTAAACCCAACTGGGCATGTGAAAGACCTCTACAATGAAAGGTTTGAAATACTGAAGAAACTTAAGAAGGTAGTAGAAGAGGGAAAGACCTGCATGTGCATGGACCTGCAGAATATCATGAAATGGCTATAGTGCCAAAACGATCTGCAGACGTGATGTGAAATCTGTGTGGAAGTGCAGAAGGCCCTGAATAGCCAAAGCAACCTGAGCAATAGAACAACGTTGGTGGAAGTATCATTACTTGATTACACTGCAGGGCCATAGGAACAGAAGAACATCATGGTTCTGGCACAAAAGAGATGTGAAGACCAATGGGATAGAATAGAGGACCCAGAAATAAACCCATGAAGCTGCAACCACCTTTTTGAAAAAAAGATGTCAGAAAGATACATTGTAGAAGCTACTTCAACAAATGGTGTTGGAAAACTGAATTATCCATATGTAGACGAATGAAACTAGGTCCCTACTTCCCAACCCGTAAAAAAAATCAATTCAAAAATGAGTAAATGCTACTGTTATTCAGCTAACTGGAAATCTTATGCCCAACAAATTGCCCTCTAAATGTTTATTTTTTTATGTCCATATGTTAATGGTGCTCTCACTTTGGGTTAGAGAAGTTTCTCTTTTCACATGGTGGTGGATACTTGGGAAACTCAAAACCAGTCAAAGTGCTCAGAAGAAGCACTAAATGAGACATCTCTATCAACCCTCCAAGGCTCAAGAGTTGATGAAAAGAACATAAGAAACAAAAAGTGGGGAGGAGTGCTTTGGAATGTACTCATCCAGACACAAAGAGGTGCCTTCACAGTGGCTGTCACAACTCACACAAGACCTGACTGTCAACTTCAGCACTGGGGTTACAGAAATGTGTATTCCTGTCCAATTTTTTGTGTGGGTGCTTGGGATTGAACTCAGATCCTCATGCCTATACAGCAAGTGTTTTCACCTGATGAGCCATTTCCCCAACCCTAATACATTCTTGTGTACTATAATAGTTATGAAGTCTATGAAATCCATACTTATTATTTTTAATTAACATATAAAATAATAGGTCACTCATTATGACATTTTTATAAATGTATATCATTGTACATTACTTGTATTCACCCTCCCATTACTCTTTGTCATCTACCCTCTCCCTTCTAACTGGTCTTTTTTTCTCCCTTCCTATACTTTAGGTCTTATATCTATGTATATTGTTGGGTTCTCTACATATGACATAGCCATATATATATATATATATTACCTGAGGATTAGAGTTCATTTTATCGGTTTTTTTAGTTAAGTTAGTATACCATGTAATGGGTTTCATTATGTCATCTGAATACACATTTTGCGTTTGCTCATCCTCTCCCCAACTGACCTCCCCCATCCCTGTTTCCCTCTTGCTGGTTGCTTTCTTCTATTAGCCTATCTTCTGTTTCATGTCCCTCTTCCTTAAAGATCTCTTCATCCCTCATCATAATCCCCTTTCTATGTACACAACACACACATTCAAATCTAGATTGCACATATGAAAGAGAAAACGTGGTACTGATCAATTTCTCATGACAATTCTATGAAAAATTTTGTGGTTTTCTTGTTACCTAAGTAAGAATGTGCATGATATGTGTATCAGAATAGCTGTTTGAATTGCAAAACCTATGAATGTTAAGTTTTACTTTTTGCTGCCTATATTTGTTCTCCTAATAGAAAAAAATCAGTTGCTCTTAATTGCATTCTCTTATGAATGTTCAATAAGAAATATTTCTGAAATTTGTTGAATATTAATCACTCCATTATAACTCCATACAAAACTTCTCATCTTATGTAGAGAATCACATTTCGATACAGTTGTAAAATGCATTAGTTTTCATAGAAATCCCTATAATCAATAATATGCATGCTATGAATGCCTGCATAAACCAGATTCACCTGCCTGCTTCACAGTGGAACTAGCTGAACCTCAAGAGAAAGAAATGCTGGTTCTGTGTTGGTTTATTCATCTGTGCTCACATGGGTTTGACAAGAAAAGCACTTACTCAGCTCTACTGAGGAGTGGGGTAGGGAGCAGAGTGCTGGAACTAGGGTCTGTAAGATATGAGTCTGAGAACTTTCTTTCTTAGTTGATTTTTTGAGACAGAGTCTCACTATGTAGCCTACTCTGGCCTTGAACTCATGGTACTCCTGCCTCTCTGCATCCTAAATGAAAGGATTACAAGCATGCACCAATATGTACACACCTCAAGTCCCAGAGCCTTTGTTCAAACACTGCATACATGTAAACTGTTTCAGCTCATTGGGTTAGCTATCTTCACTAGAAATAGGGAGATTAAAGCACCCCTAAAATCAAGGGCACATAAAGTAGGTGGAACTAAATAAATATCTCTCTATTGTCTTGAAATAAAAATCGAACTCAAACACTGCATCTTATCTCTCCCATGACACTCACCGAACTGTCTCCCCTCTATGCTGGGGCATGATGAAGGAGTAATGGTCCATTGTTTCCCTGCTTGATGAGTGACAAAGAACCTGGCTTTGTTCTCAGAACTGTCAGAAAAACAGACTTGGGCATGGAACACTGATACAGACCATGACTCTGGGAAGACAAGCGACAAAGATCCAACTGGACTGGAATCAGCAAACTAAGTGGATGGGAGGCACAGGCTTATTTACAGTGGCATGAGTTTGAGAGTTCAATGCACTGAGCTCATAATTAGCCAAATTGGTTCATCCCAATCTCTGAGGACTT